>CM074302.1:6726862-6849362 GCA_037194245.1 Opsariichthys bidens | reverse complement strand
GCATTCTCTCCTGTCTTAACACTGTGAAGGTTTTGTAAGTGGCCTATATGTGTGGTTGTAGGTGTTCACAATGCTTGTACAACATTGCAAAGCATTATTTGGATTGCTTATATTAGATTAGAATTGCTATTCTGGCTTCACTTATCGACCTGCTCCATAGTTCACCCAAAAATAAAAATTCTGTCATTTACTCATCTTCAAGTTGTTCCAAACCTGTTTGAAATTCTTTCTTCTGCTCAACATAAAAGAAGATAGAATGTCTGTAACCAACCAAGTTGACTTCCATAGATTTGTTTTCCCCATACCATAGAAGTCAAGGAGGCCTGTCAACTGTTTGGTTACCCAAATTCTTTAAAATATCTTCTTTTGTGTTCAGCAGAGGAAATACATTCACACAGGTTTGGAAACACTTGAGAGTTAGAAAATGATGACATAATTTTCATATTTTGGTGAACTATCCCTATAACTCAGCCGTAGTCAATTAGGATGATTTAGTATGATGACTGCATTCTGTATTTCAAAAATGCATGACTTGAAGCACGTCCTAATAAGCAAAAAACATCGCAATTAAAAAAAGGAATGAGAAAAGCAGTTATTTTGGTTGAGGCTTAAAATAATTGAAACATCATCACTCGTCTCCCTGGACACAGCCCAGAGAGCTCACCAACCAAACACAAACATCTGTTGACTCACTGTCCATAATTCTAAGTTAAGCAGAAGATAATTATTGTTTTGAGTGATCTGACACACATATTGCACACATTTAACAAGCCAAATTAGATGTTTTTGGTTAATTTTGTTATAGTGTTTATGATGTAATGTAAATTAGATTTGCATAATCACTGGTAAATACAAAAGAACATTTCTAATAACCTCAATTTAGATAAAGAAATGATGCTACCTTACAACAAACAATGCAAAATGTTTATAGTATTTGTGTTTCGAATCTTAGTCTTCTAAACACTGTTGTCAGTCAGAATAAAGTGTTCCCTTTGCACACCTTTTAATCCCACAGTTTTCAACAAAAGGAAATAAAAAGCTCTGAGAGACGTGAGGTCGATACTTTATTCATTCTGATCGATGTATAAATATTCATGGAGACTTTTCGAAATCAAGATCTGATGATCCTTTAACAGCCTACATTATCTCGGCAACTATATTGATGGCACGGAAACGTATTTTTGGATGCTCAGTCTTCCCAATCTTCCCAATTCTCCAGTTGTCTGTGCCTGTGTTTTGAGGAAAAGATTCAAAAGATTAAATAAAATTTGCAGCAGGAGGCAATTTTTTTTTTCCTCCCTGGTGAGGATGTTCAAACAGCTGTGTGCAGAGAGATGCACTCTGGGTTTGCTGAGTTCTGGTTTAATCTAGCCTAAAGATATGTGTTTATCAAAGTGAATTCGCAGTCTCTGTTTTCTCAGGGCAACCAAAGCTTGCGAGATGTTCTGATCTCCTAGATTCAAAGGCTTGGTTCAGAGCGTTTGAAGAGCAACTCTCACACCACATAGATCACAAAATTAGCGCTGAGAGAGACAAGTGTAGGAACTTAATCTTAGAAGACTATATAGGCTGGCCACATCACAATATTGTACTTTATGGATTACACAGAATTACTTCCAAGTCCCATAAAAATCTGAAGTTTTTCCTCTCTCTCTGACCTCCGATCTGTACGGTACAAATGTAATGACACATCAACTCAGCACAGGCCAACAAATTGATTCAATGGTAAAGTAATCCACAAGGCTTCAGTCAACTGTGCGCAGTCAACAGAAAATCATTGATTTTTCAGGATACATCCCGCCATGTCACACTCCATCTCAGAAAGGAATATGGGCCACATTAATCATTTAACATCAGCAGTCATAAGAATAGAACTGAGGTAGTGTTTGTTCTCACTTGGATCAACACTAACGACAATCTGAAGATGTGCTGCATCTAATTTTGCATAAATGGTCACCTTTAGACTGAGAGAACTCAGGGAAGGTGAAAATTAGGGTACATCGGGGCAGATGAATGAAGGGCCCTTCTTTTCTCCCAAGACACTTAATAGCAACAAAAACCTCTTCGGTAAACAAATTTGCCCAAAAACACTGAAAAATTTGACTAGTCTATGAAGACATGCAATGACAAAATAGTTGATATTGAGATCATCTGAGCTAATATTTAATCATTTTTAAAATGTTAATATTTACCATTTTTTATTTACCATATAATTTACCATTCAGTTTTAGACAAATTAGGTTGCTAAATCATCCAATAAAACAACATGCTTTTTTAATTATCAATCAATCAATCAATCATTCAATCAGTCAGTGTCAATCGATCAATCATTATTTTTTATTTTGTTTCATTGAAAGTGATTCATTTAATAGGGTTTACCATTTTATATTAATTTTAATCCCATACACCATTTTTTACATGAATGATGTGATTGATATACATATAAACTTTTTTAATAAGCAAATGCATGGATGGATGGATGGACTGTTTATACACTTTTTATATAGTTACATACAGAAAGTTACTTTTAAAAGAAATGTGTTGCAATATTGTGTTACTCTCTAAAAAGTAATTAAATGTGTCGGTTACTTTTTATGGAAAGTAATGAGTTACATTACTTTTGTGTTTCTTTTTGTCACTTGGACTGGGCTTGCTTATGATTTTTAATAGCGAAAAAAAAAAATAGATCTATTTTTGCGCAGCTCAAAACTTTCAGCTGCGCTGCCATTCTGGATCGCAGAGAAATAGGAAAAAAAAAAAAAAATCAAAATCACAAGTGTGATGTTTACCTAAACTCATTTTTGCTTTTCGGTATGGTTTAATTTGATTGTCGATTGTCAGCAGCAAAAACATTGGTTAATAAAGTGAGATTAAATACATAAAGTATCTTTGTATTATTTATTGTACTTACTCATGATTTCTCTTAACACGTGAACAGGACAGGTGTCAGTCAACAAATTGGAAATCAAAGTAACTTGCATTACTTATTTGAAAAAGTAACTGATAATTCATTAAATGTAAAAGAAATGTGTTACACTCACTACTTGAAAAAAGTAATCTGATTACATAACTCATGTTACTTTTAATGTGTTACCCCCAACAATGGTTATATATTATAATTCTAAAAGATTGCCAAAGACTTATCTGAACACAGGGGCAATGAGGGTCACTTTGAACTGCAATGTATGAGTTTTTCAAACATTGTCTCATACTGTCAGCAAGTACGTGACATATACAATTGTTAGAGAACTGCAGAGACTCATGATGAGATTCAACGCAGTGTGTCAGACTTCGTTTGATGGTCGGGGCACGAAAACGTCCTCTTTCTGCTAAAGGACGGCACTAAGCCGGTCCCAAGGGGCCCCAGAGGTCCATGGTTAACAGCAGGCATGCTGCCCACTCCATTAGAGCCTTAATTAGACGGGCACAATGCCCGCTGAATGGCCACTGGGGGAAAGCAGTGCCCCAGTGTTTTGATTACACTTGCTGTCTCGATAAAGGCTGCATTTGATGGAGAGATGGATGAAAGACATTATTTAACGATTGGTGTTCATGTGGAATTGACCCGGCACCTCATGCTGATGCAGTCTGGACTATTCCCCATCCCTCTGCTGACATAATGGCTCATTAGCATGGTGTTAGTAGCAAACATTGGCCTGTGAAACGGGAGTTGTTCTTCAGTAGAGTCTATAATCCCTATGGAAGAGCAGTAGTGCTCTGCTACCAAGACTATCATATCATGTCATTTTCACTCAGTATTACACTACAAAAAAAACAAAAAAACAATATAGATATGTTGAAAAAAATGTTACAAAATGACAAAATTACACCTTTTTGACAATTACACCTTTGATGATAAAAATATTCTGCTTATAAGTTATATGTATATTGTTGGCGTTTAAATGCATTACCTGTTGCAAAGTTTAACCATCACAGAATGAAAGTTTGTCTGTTTTGTCTGGCCAATTTACAGATTCAAGTGACTTTAAACCAGAAAAAGCAAGAACAATCAAATTGGTACTTGCAACAAAAATCTTTATTTTATTTTTTATTTTATTCTAGTTCAATTGTCAGTTATCTGTAATAACCATGTTCTAGATCTTATTTAAAATATATGTTATGTGATCCCTCTTCACTTTTGCCGAAAATGACTGCAGTGAGCCACCTGATTAGTCTCTAAAAAACTTTAAAGGTCATTACATTAGGTATCGCATGCTCTACTACTCAACCACTTTTCCAGTTTTCCAGTGAAGTCACAAAATAAAGTGCAACCAAATATGCCAAAGTGCAAACAAAAGTTCAAGTAACATCATTACTGATATACAACTACTGACAAAAAGAAGCCATTTTAATTGGTTTATTTAAAATTGTCAGTTAAGCAAGACTTGAACTTGTGACATCTCACACTTTAAGACTGCAAACATTCCAACTCATGATCAGATACGAGACTGAGATCATAAGGCTGAAACCAGAGAATTGTTGTCGGTTTTAAGGTTAAACGAAAGAAAGAAGAAGCCAAAATCTATGGCCCAAAACCCATGGATGTTAAACCACACCGAATCCTTCAATAATGTATCAAGCACAAGCAGCGATCATATTCATTTTCATGTTTAAGTGAGCCTTAATCATGTTCAGTCTTGCTTAAACACAGCTGGCTTCACCGGCTTGAGTCATCAGTTTTAATGATGAGTGAGTGAGGTACTCAGTCTGTTGAAGATGAAACACTATATCCATTCAATATGATAGCATATGAGAGATTGCAATAGATAAATATAGGGTGATGTACCATGAAAGTGTTCATGTGTTTTCTGATATTACATGTAGCGTATAATCTAGCATGTCTCCATCCAAGTTTAGGCTCCCATAATTGACTGAATTCTGAACCATCACATCAGTTCAATTATTCCCGTTCTTTTATGCACTTTCATATCACACATCATAAGCTCTCAAGGTGAAACTTTTATTTGCAAAATAATAAACCCCCACACACAGCGAGGGGTCACGAAAGAGCAAACAACATAAAATGAGCAGAAAACTATTCACAAACTCCTTTTTTTTGCCTTTCTGTATTTAATTTAAACAAAACTATGCAAAATATCACTTACTTGAGTTTATAGTTTAATGAGTAATTATTTTTTGTATTAAAAAAAATAAGTATGATGTGTTGTAATCCAACAAAAAATGACTGCTTGAAGTCGATATTGTCAGCAGAGTCAATTTTGAAAAAAATTGAGTTAAAGTTTTCTGAAGGTTCCAAGTCAAAATCATCTAGCAGCCATACCTTAAAATCCATGGAAATACCACCAAATTTGGCACAAACCAATATCCCATATCTATAGGAAAAATATATGTATTCAACTTTTTTCCACAATTGTTTTATTAACATTAATGTAACAGACAGCCTATGTATTAAGTCCTACAACTAAATATCTAATATAATATTACACATCAAATGTTTTTCCCCAACACATTCGCTATATGAATATTCACAAAGTTGGAATACTGCGCTTGAATTACAATGATACCAAACTTAAATACCAGTAGTTGAGAAGCGAGCAGAGAAAAACGAGAAAAAAAAAAAATTCATGGACAAAGGAAAGCTATTCCACTCAGAAAACAAAAAAACAAAGATACTTTTAGATGTTTGATTGCTGTTTGGAGCATTGGGATTGCTAGACGAGGGCTCAATGAACTACTTTTTGTGAAAATCTCAGTTTTGACCAAAATTCACATTTTTCTTTTGTTTTGCATGTAGCTCGAAAATAACCCATGCGCATTCCAACTCATTGTGCCAGCATGGGTCACATATATAATTTCTGTGATGAAAATTCTTGGATTGGACTATTTCAACCAGCATTTATTGGCATGGGGCATGGAATATACATAGGGTTGATTTTGGCGTACGAGATCTGCTGCTGCTGCTGTTGAGCAAATACAAGAATTTGTTCAGCTTAGTCAAAACAACAAACAAAGGACAAGCTGCTGCAAAAAATGGTAGAACCCCATAGCACATCTCTACAGGTGGCACTGGGGAGGAGGAGATATAACAGAAGTTTTCATAATCGTGCAGCAGGGCAATCGCAGGCTAAGGTACGATACATATGGTTATGTGGATTAGGAAGTACTTCTGATTGGCTGATGCCAAGAGCATTGTAAGAGACAATCAGATGTATAATATTCTGTATATATATATATATACACACATACCATACAGACAGCCTCTCAGTTGAAGCGTTTAATTTAAAGGAAAAAGTAGCAATCTCTTAGTGAAGTTTCCTGCTGCTTCTCACCGTACGATTCTCCTTTTAGTCTTTTATTGTGTTGGCAATGAGTTCTAATCATCCTCTGCCGTCTCCTGTCATCTGTCAGTGACTTCTATTCACTTCACCACACTGCTACCCGTCAATAAAATGGCAGCACATAAGATCATCTCACGGCGGGTCCTTTACACCAGCCCGCGGGGGGCCGTCTCACTCGTTAATTAAGCAATTATTAGAGAAACATTAGGAAGACACATCTCCGCTGGAGGGGGTGAGGTAGGAAGAGAGAAGGATTGAAAATGGGCGATGAGGACCTGGTTGTGGTGCTTGCAAAATGAAGAGGAAAAATGGAGGTGTTTGCACTGACTGGTGCCCCACTCACCCTCATTAGCTTCCTCTCTGGAGTCCCGTAACAGAAGGGGGTTGAAAGCACCAGCTCAGCACTTGACAGTGGTGTGGATTGCCACATCTTGGCATGTTATGCACCATGACTAATTATCCTTGGAGGCATTATATTAGTTGCTTGATTAGCAGCCTGTTTTCATTGCTAATTACAAGTGCTCTTTCTCGACCTCTGACAGAAATGCTACATTGCTTTCGCCTCTATTAGTCTTATTAGTTTGCTGCTGTCTATCTCATTGAGCACCATTAAATGGATGTTTCCAATAAGTACTTCTCTGAAACTTGTTCACACACATAACTTATTCAGCTCCCTAACTCCATAGTTTCCATAAGAAAAGGTCTGATCTACTGGCACTATGAATGTTTTATCAGCCAAATGCCTCTGCAATATGAACTACCTCATGCCAAAGTGCAACGTGTGCAGAGGCTGAAGGTAAATTACTTCCGTCTGTAGATAATGGATGCTTGGCCCAGCGAAATTACAAGAACAAAAGACTGTAATGGTGGACAATGTCTGGAAAGAGTCCAGTATTGCAGAATTAAATATATTTGCATGGTAAGTTCATTTATGAATGCACTGTGTTCTCTTGTTGCAGGCTGTTAAGTCATTGAATCATTCATTCAGACGATTAGTTCATAACACTCATTCATTTAGGAATGAATCTTGTGACTGTCTTTGCCAAAACTGGGGGAGCTTGTTGAATACATAGTTAAAGCTAGCAAAATGTTCTTGATGAAAGTTCTGTTAATGGAAAAAAGACAATTGGACCACAGACTCCAAATTCCTGAACCCTTTCGTTGCAATTGTCCTCATCATGTCATGTCCTAAATGTGGACTACTGGAACACATTAGTCAAACACCTCTCTGTCGGAACACGAGAGGCCACACCAGCATTTACCAAATAACAAGAATAATTTAATGTAAACAGAAAGATGGATGAAAGATGGCAAGAAGGACTGTCCACACATGCATCAACAACGTCAGCTAGAGAGAAGTCTGATCACATCACTGGGGTGAAGCCAGCCCGTGTCCTCAAATATAATAAAATGATGGAGACAGTGTACAAAGCAGATAATGAAAGGTTTTGTGGAGTGTGCCAGGAAGACCATCAAGGGGCATAATATAATTTTCTTTTACCTGATTGATACTGTTGTACTCAATGGCCGCATTTAGCCATGACAAAAAAAAAGATAATGAGGTAATAAAATGGGTTACTATAGTCTCCACTCTTAGTACCTCAATCGCAGCTTTTCAAACCTTCTGATCTAATATTGGATGGTTCAGAGATGATATCCACACTATAAAATGAATAGCATATTTGACCTAGAAGTCAAATCAAGCTACTTATTCCAAAAAAGAAGTCTCAACTATATCCTTCGGTTCACAGTTTTCAAGAAAAAAACAAGGCTTTAAATGTTAGTGGCCTTCATATGGAGTACCATTGACAATAGTTAGAAACTTGTTTATGTATTCCAAAAATCCAAATCTGTTTAGTAGCATGATATTAAACCATTTATAAAGGCCATTCTGCATACAACTTCAAACTGCTTCTGGTTTTAAGACCCGAATGGTCAGATCAGATTTCAAGTAATGTTCTTTGGCATTCAGATCAGGATGTATTGCATATGTAATATCATAAAATATAAATATGGTGAACTATGTGACACTGACTATATAGCGAATATAGAATGAGTGAATGAGTCAGCGTTTTTGGACACAGTATACGCATGAATGCATAAAATGAGTTTAGCACCGTGATAAAATGGCATGATAGACATGAGCAGAGGTACAATTTCCAGTTATCCACTCCGATGATGTGGAAGGAAGTCTTTTGACATTGTGCTGACACTTGTTTACTTTATAGCAACCAAAGTGGATACACTGGATATTGACTACATTCTCCGAATAAAGGACCTGATTTCATTAGATCAGACTTGAAAAGTCTAAAAGGAGAAACACAACACCACAGCAAAAAAAGACTGCATTGGAAAACAAATCAAAAAACAACTTTGAAATCATTTATTGAATATGATGGCTCAAAGCTGGCCTGATCTGCTTTGCAACTTTACAATAGACTGTAGTGTAATTTTATCACTTAATATTTATAGCTTGTCTTAACTTTGTGATCTGTTATTTACACACAACATTGCTTCCATGTACTTACCCATGAGTAAAGGGTTAGATGTAGGGCACAAATGGAGTTGGTTTGTAAGATGTATAAAAGCAGCAGTACTCCATAATCCATGACTGGCTCTCACACATCACAGTCATGTGGCTTTAATGAGATTTTGCTTTTTAACAATTGAATCAAAACACATTTTATGATGCCTAATAAAGTCAAACTCCATTTAGCGAGAAAATGACTTGAGCAGGGAGGGGGGAACATGACAAGTTAGAGAGACACCTGAATACTGTGCTAATATAAAACTGTGTTAATCGGAACACAAATTATTTCAAGGCACAGAAAGCTAGTAAAGAGATTGTAAAAATAGTCCATGTGTCTACAGTGTTTCAACCTTCATGGTATGAAGCAACGAGAATTTGTGCACAAAACAAAGCAAATATTGCCTTATTCAACATTTTTTTTTTTCTTACCTGTCATTCTCCTACACTGTGCATGTTGTAAACTGACGTACAACCCGAAAGCTCTTGGATTTCATCAAAAATATCTTAATATGTGTTCCAAAGATGAACGGAGGACAGAAATTTCAGTTTTTGGTGAACTATCCATTTTTATTCTAAAGTGTGCAGAGCAAGTGACAATGAGCAATTGTTGTATGGAAAAGAAGACTATGAAAGCTCTCCTTTTGATTTTCGAGTGAACCTTCTGCCATATTCAATTCAGCATGGAGCAAATGTCAGTTTATCTATATATGGATTTTATTCATTGATTTCCTCTGTCAAGGATGTTTGACCCTCTCACTGGCACATCAATCCCCCTCAGGGCATCTGTGCCTGTCTGAGGCGCTGCTGTCACGCTGCTGCCGTGCCTGACACAATACAGGCTGGATTGAGAGAACACAGAAATACGTCTGATGTGCTCGTCCTCTCAACTGTGTTGTTATCTTGGTCGATCATGTGAAGTTTGGGGTTAAAAATGGATGACATTGAAGATACTCATCCAAGTTACCTATTTTAAACCTAGAACAATACCACAAGGAACAGAGTGTAGAGACTAGAAAGAGAAAACTAAAGAGATGACAAAGAGAGAGAGGGGGTCTAATTACGGATCAGAATAACAGCTTGTGTAGAGCCTGCTGAAGCACATGTGTTCTGTAATTACAGCCAACAGCACTAATAACAGTCACAGGTACTCCATAGGGACTTTTGTATCTAATTTGGTGCATCAGTAGAATAAAAAGACCACTACTGATCCGTGTTCAGAACACCAGCCACAGGGAAGGCAATTTATACCTTTTGTTTTGGACAGAGAGCACTACTTAAAAAATAAATGTGCAAATATCACCCTCATAGTAGATTCCATATCCCTGGCATTATCTAATTGATGACAAATGCTCTGTGTATTAAAAGAAGTTTCCACCAAGCATCAGGTCTAAAAACAGGAGAGAGCCATCAATTCTCGTTCTCATCCATCTCAATGGCAAGTACGTGATTTGAAGTATGGCATCTTTGCTCATGGAACCACATATTTTGAGTGAATCACTTTTTTAAGTGAATCACCACTATAAAAACCAAGTGACTGATAAAAATAAAAATATATCAATATATCATACTGAAATTTGTTTTAAATGTAATTATATATAAACATGTATGTATATGTTTATTTATTTAAATATATATAATTATATTATTTTTACAGTGGTGCAGTACATTAACTAACGCTAACAGATAAAACTTTGGATTTTAAGAACACATTAGTAAATGTTGAGATTAACAATACCCAAGATTAATAAATGCAGAATAATGTTTTGTTCAGTCTTAGTTAACTAATATAATTAACTAATGTTAACAAATGAAACCTAACTGTAAAGTATTACTAGTTTATTATTATTCAACATTCTTTAATATAGAATATAATCTAGCTTCAACTCAAATTGCATACACAAACATCACAAACATCACACACCTGCTTAAACCCATAATACATTTTGTGTGAGAGCCTTTTCTCTGCACACAAGTACATTACTAGTACTCAGTTATTAGTAAATGAGACTCTAACTCTACGACTGATAGTTTATCAAGTGACCAGTAGGCCTATAACTAAGAAAATCCAGATTGATGTAGTTTCTGTTCTGACACTCTATCAGTCTGCCTCTCTCTATCACTGACTATCTCTCTTTGTATCACTCCCTTCTTCTCTGCCTCCCACTCCACCTCCCTTTCTGAGGTCAGAACCCTGATGCAGATGCTTTCTCTCTAATTAAATGGAAAGGGAGGCTGCCAAAGCTTGACTTCAGGAAGACTGCAAATTTTACCGAGCCTAGAAAGAGCCCTCCCCCAACATACATCACAGGCATACCTGCATGTATAAGCCATGTGCTCATTTCTACACTACTAAGGCAAATTCCTTAATGAAACAGTACAACCGTGCATAGTTAAAATGTCCTATACACACACACATTCTTACCCCCTGTTCAGACAGCCCTGCAGTCAGTGAAATTGATTATTATGATAATGCAATAGCTGTCCTGAAAACACAGAAGAAGTAATGACATCTCTGTAATGAGTGGCCATAACATGAACTGAATAATTCAATAGCGGAACCGCCGGGACCGTCACACCCCACACGCTCAAGTGAGTCAGTCAGAGTGATGTCATCGCTTCAGAGCAACCTGCTAATTACCTTCTTTTCCACAAACGGATCCAGAAAACGCTGGAAAATCACTTGGAACTGCAGTCCCTCTATATTCATGGAAAAGTTTCCATTGGATGTGCTGTTGGTACTGTAAAGTGATATGCTTAATGATTTATGTCATGGAGGTGGCAAGATAAAGAGCAGATCACCCTGCTAAAAATTAGTTTTTAGTGGTTCACGACTTTTTAGATGGTTTAGATCAGATGCTTGGGGGGAGGGGGTATGGACTATAAGCTGGTGTTTATCTGGGCAGACAGCTGGCCTGACCCGCTGAAAAGTGGGTTGATAAACCAGTGAAGATCAGCAAAATATCAGGATAGATAGATGGATGGATGGATGGATGGATGGATGGATGGATGGATGGATGGATGGATGGATGGATGGATGGAAAAATGAACGAATGATGTATAATGTCAGTCAGCCATGAGTGTGGCACTTTGGGATACTCAGTTGCGCACTTGACATTGCCAACAGCTTGAAGATTAAATCCCATAGAGTTATTTTCCTACTCATTTTTTAATATCATGATAATCCCAGCAAATCCCCTTAACCAAAATAAGAAGGTCCCCTGTGTTTCTGCAATTTTTCCATTGTCACCCTTCTCCAATTATTTATTTTAACATTTAGCCCAACGGCAATGGCCCCACTCTTACCAGTGGCTCAGATGAAGAGATCATCCACTGGATTATGAGCAGCCAAAAACAAACACAGTGTCCCTAGAAAGAGCTCTTTGTGTAAACAAATTGTATCCCGCCGTAGGGAGGATCTCGAGGTCCGCTTAGTCACTCAAGCTGGACCCAAGCTCTCCTCTCAGCCACTAAAACCAAAAGCCAAAAGATAAAATCCGATTCACAGGCTCCTTTTAAAATGTGGATCAGAGTGTAGAGGCAAAAAGTGGAGACAAAAGCAGAACAGACCCATGGAGCAAGAGAGACTGACAGAGGCCCAGATCTGCTGTGCTCAGATTTGATTTCTCATGTAAATATAATGGCTGTTCGCTTCTATTAATCTTGATTCTTGGCAAGTGATAGAAGCAAAGCGTGTATTAGAATCTCACCACCGGGTACAGCACCAGCCATTAAAACATCATTACCATCATCTCCCATTATGCCAGAGATGTGCCAAAGGAATTACCTTCATAATGAGACCAACCTGAATATCACCCGAGGACAGCATAGTACTATCCTCACATTCCTCCACATTTATTCCCACATACACACAAAGGCGGATACCTGCACAAAGGTGCCTCCTCCATTTAGAGACCTCGGTGTATCCACCTGACATAACTGTTCTTCAGCCTGCCTCCTTCACTGTCTCTTAGCCAAGAAGGCTGTATGGTGGTAATAAGAGTCTGTTCATCTCCCATCAGTACCCTCTCCTCCTGCTCTCTCTGACTGCGCTTTGTATTGGGGCCTTGTGGGGTGCCTCCAAAAAATGGCTTGTCACAAATCCCTCGAGTTATTATTCTTCCCTCCTGCCTGTTTAGAGCTGACACTAAGTTTAAGTCACACTCTGAAACTCCCAAATTGTACAGTGTCTGTTCTAAGTTCTGCCCTTCATTTTAAGAGGAAACACACACACACACACACACACACACACTTTTTGGGAAAACTATCCCTTAAGAGGTAACATTCTACTGTAAGGAGAAACATTGATGGCCTCCTTTTTTACTTTTAAACTCTCAAGCCTTTTATAAACAGCAAGTCCCATTAAGAATTCAAGGAAAAGTTACTCACCCTCAGGTTGTCCCAAACGTTTCATTTTCCTGTAATTATCATAGTGTTTAAAGGAACAAAGGTTTGGAACGATAAGTCCTGACAGAATGTTTTAATTTTAGGGTGAACTATCACTTTAAATGTGAGATTTTATGTATTACGTCTGGGCAAGGAAAAATGATTGGACTCTTCAGCATTACAGTGCTCTGATATAAAAAGAAACAGCTCAAAATTAGCCTGGTAATGCTTTAACTTAGACACTAATGGGGTAACAGAGAGGTCACATATTACACTGTTCTAGTCTCCCTGTGTGGTTGCACTAATCTGAAGGGATGTAATTCGGAGGGATAGAGTAGCAAGCAAACTAAAGAGACAAATTAGTCTTCATTTACTTGCTACAGAAAGTTCCAGGAAAAAAAGCCAGCAATGTCTCCGCCAACTGTTTTCCACAAAGATTGAGGTCAAGGAGTGAACCGTCTCAAGATCTTTTTAATTTCACCAAGCAAGGTTTCATCTCAAGGTTTAGAGCATGATATATAGTGACAGACAGGCGATCTTTAACAGCTCCTTAATATAGTTCTGGGGCCAGACTCACAAAACAGTCTTAAAGAGGAGCTATTGTACTTTTGTACATTTTCAACTTTCTTTAGTGTGTAATGTTGTTTTTTGAGCATGAAAAAGGTCTGCAAAGTTACAAAGCACAAATACCACTCCAAAGGGAAGTTAATCTCTTTATCAGTAAGCACCTGACATGCCTTGATTGTAGTCTTGAGTTTACTTAAAGTATATTTCACAATATTCCTCATTTAAATAAAGGTGGGCGAGGCCTAGCTGAGTTGCGTTAGTAGTGTGTTGAAACTTGACATTTCTGAAACGTGCTTGAAGTGGTTGACCAGTCACAACACACTGATACAGCCGTCAAAACAGAGCGCATTGCGCTTTTCAGACTGAGTGGCTTCATTGAGAGAGGAACTACACAGAG
Source organism: Opsariichthys bidens (assembly GCA_037194245.1). Lineage (NCBI taxonomy): Eukaryota > Metazoa > Chordata > Actinopteri > Cypriniformes > Xenocyprididae > Opsariichthys > Opsariichthys bidens. Next base: position 6,835,186 of record CM074302.1, on the reverse strand, counting down.
TGTTACTGACAGACTGGTAAATAGAGGTGCTGCAACAATGTAAAATATGTGACAAAGAGTTTTGTTTTTGTTTTGTTTTTTTGGGGGGGGGGGGGGATTACATTCAAACACTAATTCTAGTAGATCTCAAAACCAAAACAAAAATCAAGACTTTGTAAATGGGCATAATAGGCCCTCTTTAAGAATAGAATTCTTCTTGTTTTCTAAAAAAGTTAAGAATATTTTTGTTGGGGATTTCCAAACATATTTCATAAGACTGTTAATTTTTGCTCTTAAGATTGTTTTTAAAGCAAAACTTGAATATTTCATAAAATTCTTTAAAAGAAAATTCTTCCTAAATAACGTTTTAAAGTTAACTGACATGTAGTTGTAAAGTTACTTATAGCTAATAGAATGTCTAAAGTGGACTATCGGAACAAAGTATAACATGTATAATGACCTTTGGTATCAGAGGCGTGATGCATCTCGATGTATGATGACCCCTGAGCTAGAAGGTTATTGGAGCATCTGACATTGGATGAGTGAGCTGGAGAAGGCTCCGTATAACTGACCACTGCAGTGATGCAGAGAGAGCCCTGTGTTAAGAGCAGGCCATTTCACTTTAACGAGTGTACCATGCAGTGTGCGCCAAGAGGACTTTATGATGCTCATAAACAGAATTAAACTACATCTTCAAGAGGAGTATACTTCACCCAGCTATGAAAGTAGACCAAATTCACCAAACTTGAACCTTAATTACTTCCTGGGGGCCACCAACAAACGTCATCAAAGTTAGTACATCTCTAGACATTTATTATTATTAAACAACACTGAGTGAAACCAAAGTAACATGAGCCTTTATTAAAGTAATCTGTTTGTTGATAAGAATGAGGTGACATTTAATATCCAATCAGCATGCTTCATTACTCGTTCACCCAAGTTTTTCTGTAATCCGGGTCATTTGCTAGAGCGCTAGACATCGTCTCACTTCCTCCACGTCTAGGCAAGCGAAAGCATGAGACGGGGAAAGACAAAGCGCTCAGGCAAGCAGGCCAGATGAAATGTGGTAACGCAGCGAGTGGTAACGTTTTTTATTTGCCCGATTAAACACACCACTGAGTTTCTAATTATCCCGCTTCATCTGATAGAAGCAATGAGACCGCTCCATCCACTGCCATATCCAGGGCTGGCGCGCAGAAATAATGGATAGCACTTACTTTACGAGGAGATGCATAATAAGACTCAACCATCCCTTGCCTATAAACACACAGACAATGGCACATGAATGGGGTATTTCTGCCATTACATGTCACAGAAGTCACAGAAGTATATCAGACTGATATTAACTTCACCTTGAGCTGACACCGTCATCTACATATTGAGATCCGGCTTATATTTAAGCAGATAATTCTTTACGCATTCGGGTAGTATTAGCTGTATTTTTTTACTGGCAACAATTACTTTGTGAATTTTGAACAAAGTCTTTTCCATTTTTTACACACTACATTAAACAGACGCAGGTTGATTATGAAAGTTTGGTTATTAAGCCTTCATCATGATAAACTATGGTATGACTTGATGTGAATGTGAATCAGTGTGGTATGATTGTAAATCCTGATAAGAATTGTGTAATTTTTGTGTGCTTTAAAAGTGTTCTGTACCTATGCTTAAAGCTTTTTATCCTATAGCTGGGTTTTCTCCAAAATGTTGCTCAGTCACAAACGTTAATCAGTGTTTTTCAGCATGAACTCAGGAATGGGCCATGACTCGAACACTTTCATCTTGTTGAAAACAAGAACAGGGTCAGGTGGCTCAGAACCTGAACGCAGCTTTTAGGAATTGCTGGTGGTGTGTAAGAACTACAAATTATAGAAGCAGTCTTCAAGAAAGATAAAACAGAAACAAAATATGGGAGTCATGATAACAAGGTTGAGTACGACATGAGTGGAGTTCTGCCGGAATAAAACCAAGACCAAACAAACAATGCATTGATTTAACGCTGAATTATAGGGCAATTACTGGGTAAAAATGGCCAAGAAGGCACTTCCTACCTGTTAAGCAGAACAATCTGATTACACGCAATGCGCTGCCAAGTGGAAATTTTGCCTGAGCTTTTTCAAATGGCTGCATCAATCCTGTGTTTAGAAAACTGCTTAAGTGTCTCCAAACATCATTTGTCTCTCTGCCTTTCCCTCACTCGAACTCAAATCTCTCTCTTTAAATGTCTCTGCTGGACAGGCCAGTCCCCCTGAGGGTGATAGGGTTATTGACCTATTCTCTCCAAAGCTGACATTCATGAGCATGATGCTGGGGAACCTAATCTTGACTGAGTCTCAGGCAAACAGTGAGGCAACAGTTCAAGCCTGGTTTAGTATTAGCTTTTGAACTTTTGAAAAGAAAGAAAGAAAGAAAGAAAGAAAGAAAGAAAGAAAGAAAGAAAGAAAGAAAGACGTTTAAGTTTCATGAGAAAGAATGAAAGTAAAGAAGGGATATGTGTTTGTGGGGAAGCAGTATTCTGTTTTCAAGTGAACAGAAAGGAAGGAAGGTAGGAAGGGAAACAGAAGTCTGTTTCCGAACTTAGAGGAAGGAAGGAAGGAAGGAAGGAAGGAAGGAAGGAAGGAAGGAAGGAAGGGAAAGAGAAGGAAGGAAGGAAGGGAAAGAGAAGTCTGTTTCCAAACTTAGAGGAAGGAAGGAAGGAAGGAAGGAAGGGAAACAGAAATATATATCCAAACTTACAGAAAGGAAGGAAGGAAGTAAGGAAGGAAGAAAGGAAAGAAGGAAGGAAGTAAAACAGAAGTCTGTATCCCAACTTAGAGGAAGGAAGGAAGGAAGGAAAGGAAACAGAAGTCTGTTTCTGAACTTAGAGGAAGGAAAACAGAAGTCTGTATCCGATCTTAGAGGAAGGAAGGAAGGGAAACAGAAGTATGTATCCAAACTTAGAGGAAGGAAGGAAGGAAGGAAGGATGGAAGGAAAACAGAAGTCTGTATCCAAACTTAGAGGAAGGAAGGAAGGAAGGAAGGAAGGAAGGAAGGAAGGAAGGAAGGAAGGAAGGAAGGAAGGAAGGGAAACAGAAGTCTGTTTCTGAGCTTAGAGGAAGGAAAACAGAAGTCTGTATCCGATCTTAGAGGAAGGAAGGAAGGAAGGAAGGAAGGGAAACAGAAGTATGTATCCAAACTTAGAGGAAGGAAGGAAGGAAGGAAGGAAAACAGAAGTCTGTATCCGAATTTAGAGGAAGGAAGGATGGATGGGAAACAGAAGCCTATTTCCGAACTTAGAGGAAGGAAGGAAGGAAGGAAGGGAAACAGAAGGATGTATCCAAACTTAGAGAAAGGAAGGAAGGAAGGAAAACAGAAGTCTGTATCCGATCTTAGAGGAAGGAAGGAAGGAAGGAAGGAAGGAAGGGAAACAGAAGTATGTATCCAAACTTAGAGGAAGGAAGGAAGGAAGGAAGGAAGGAAGGAAGGAAGGAAAACAGAAGTCTGTATCTGAACTTAGAGGAAGAAAGGAAGGAAGGGAAACTGAAGTGTGTATCCAAACTTAGAGGAAGGAAGGAAGGAAGGAAGGAAGGAAGGAAGGAAGGAAGGAAGGAAGGAAGGAAAACAGAAGTCTGCATCCAAACTTAGAGAAAGGAAGGAAGGAAGGGAAACAGAAGTCTGTATCTGAACATAGAGGAAGGAAGGAAGGAAGGAAGGAAGGAAGGAAGGAAGGAAGGAAAGGAAGGAAACATGGATAGATGGATGGATGGATAAATGGATGGAAAGTAGAAAGAAGAAAAGGCACGAGTAGAAGGAAGGAAAGTTTTTGCTATACAAACGAGAAATGATAGGATTTTAGGAAGTAATGAAGGATGGAAGGGAGTAACGTCAATAAAAGAGAAGAAGTAAGGAAGGTTTTCTGTGTTCAAGTGAATAGGAAAGAAGAAAGAAAAAGGAAAGAACTGTTTGAGTGTGTGATTGCCTGGTGCAGTTCCAGTAAAGCACATGTCCGTGATCATCTGATCAGTGGTACAGTATTTTCATCAGTTTTCACGCATCACTTCCAACATCCAACATTTCACTCGGATTAATTACAGACTGTTTTAAACAGCAGAGGAGCCGCTTCATGTTACACACAGCACACATAAGCAGCCAAACACATTTGATCTCTTCTGCTGATGCACTGAAGAAGCAGCGATGCTCAGTGACAGTTTAGTTTGATTATCAAAGTGTGACCTCCCCTTAGACTTCAAATGCCTCCAGGCACTGTACACAATGCCATGATCAAACTCCTGACTGTGATTTCCAGCTGTTCCCTGATGTCTCAACACCATTTAAACGCTTTCCTATTAATGTCCCTGGAGCTCAAGCAAATCCGCTGCACATATTCAAACCCTTCTGACAGCCCATGTAAATAATTAAAGCAGCTCTGCAGTACATTTCCCCCCTGCCTGTCCTGGAAGAAACTTTCTACACCAATCTCAGCTTTCTATAGTAGGCTCATCTTTTCATATATGAGAAGAACGTCCTATAGCTTCTGAAATGTGCTCTCTGGCTGTGCTGTGCCCTCTGCTCTCTGGTCTTATCTGTGGATGGGCAGTGGGAGAGAGAGAGGAGCTCTTGAGCTCTGATACTCTGTACAGTAGGGCAGGAGCTCTGCTCACTCCTCACTCTGTTTATCCCATAGCTCTGCTCAGGTCACGCCAATACCAACCTCGTAAAAGAAGAAAAAAGTGCTTACAGGGAAAGGCCCACACTTTTAAATCACCTTGGCTCATTCATGCTTGTTCACTGCACCTCTTTGTCTCTTGCCCTCTTACTTACATGCAGCTCTGTTCAGTGGGGTCCAAAAGTCTAGTGTAAATACATATTTTGATTTTATATATGCATAAATACTTTTTTAACTGTATATTATGTTACCAGAATAGCAATTTGATTAAAAATGTGAATTTAAATGACGGTTAATTTATTTTTAAAACACAGTATTTAAATCTAGACTATATTAAACAAATAAATCAATAAATATTTTGTATTTAATTTAAAATTAAATATAGTGTATGCTTATATGCAATTTTAATACATTTGGGGTTTTTTTAATAATTTTAAAATAATTAATTTAATTGTTATTAAATTCATTGATTATTAAGTCTATTAAAACATCTAATTTTAAAAAAATATAAAATATATAAAATATAAGAAATATAATATAAAAAAATCATAAATAAACAAATAGTAATAAATCATAGGATTATATACAAACTGATACAATTTGTTAAATTAATATTAAGATCATTAAAAAAATGTATACAAACATTAAATATATAAAATATAAAAAATATAATAAATACAATACATATTTTTAAATTAATAATTATTTTACAATTGAATTTAAAATTTAAATAATTTTAAGATTATTTACAATTTTAATCATTTATAATTATTTAAAAAACTTAATGTACTTATTTAAAATTATTATTACAGTTATTAAAATATATATAGTAGATATAACATAATATAATATTTTATGTATATATATATATATATATATATATATATATAATAAGGCTGACATATTAAATATTAAGATATTTTAAATATATGATTAAATTTTCCTGCCTAATAAAATCTCTTTATTTATTCTTAGAAACTACGCTTCACCTGTGCACTTGATAATCACTAGAAGTGAAAACACTGCCACCTAGTGAAAGCCAGGAGAACACAATCAAAATGTGTATTATTTTTTGATGGGTATAATGGGAAAAACTTTCAGCTGGCTTTTGTTTGTTGTGCATAGAACACCAACCAGAATCTACATATATAAAATATTCTAGTTAGGAAAACCTATTTTAAAAGAAAAAGAGGTTTCTAAAGACACTATTATGAAACCAAAAAGGGTGCAGCAGTAAACTGCATGCATTTGTAATGAGAACAAGCATAAAATGCATTTGCATGACAATGGTTTTAAATTTCATGAAAAATTTAGGGCATCTGGATTCCATTTGTTGCAGATGACTGAATGTTTGCATTGGCAGAGCAAACAAAAGATTCTGAATAGACCTAATTACAGCACGTAAAGTAGATTTCATAATGAGCCGTGCAAAATGAGAACTAGTCATGTGTCCATATGTCATTAAAGAGAAAGCGGATCCATATGCAATGTAACACATGTACTCGAGAGATCAGAAATCTGCGTGACCGGAGTCTGTGTGCATTGAGAGGTGAGTTACGGACTAATGGATTATTATGGCAGAACACAGTGGGAGTAAAAGAAACCTATGCAGGTTTTTAGCATGATTGACCTCAGCCATTTGCTTGAAACAGGTGGCGACTTGAGCAGCAGAGGTCAGACTCGCTTTTTCAACGGTCATTCCCCTGGAGCTGAACAGATCATAAACCGAGGGCAGGTAATAACCCATGATCCCCTCTGTGGTCTCAATGCTGGCCTGTAGTTTGGTCTGTGAGCATGTAAATGAGTCCCAAAACAAGACAGAGATTGATGAGGTGAGGGAAGGTGAATAAAGACAATAATTTGATTATCATTAGTTTGTAAAGGCAATATTTATATAGTTGGCATCATAACTACATCAATTTCTGTGCCATCAAATTTTTTGATATTGCTGTCCCATCTGCAATCGTTTGATAATGCATGCATTTAAATAAAATCTATTTTATTTTATCTCTCCCTCATTAACCCTTTCAGTCATATCCAACTCTTGGTGATTCTATGTCCATCTCTTGCCATGTGCGACAGCACTTCTTGGCAATAACTTTTCTGGCGTAGGTTGCCAGGTCTCCATTACAAGCTCGGGACTCATATTCAACCCTATGGACAATTTAGCGTCTCCAATTCACCTACATATTTTTGGATGATGGCAGAAATTCACAGGGAGAACATGGAAACTCCTGGACTCCTGGCTCAGCGTGTACTCGAACTCCTGGCTGTGAGCCACTGTGCCACCCACTTATTTTCTGGTGGTGATAAAGGGTTATCAATAGATTACAATAATTTGGACTTCAGATTTAATAGGCAGGAATAATAATAACACAAAATGATACATTTTAAAATATTAAACACATTCACAGTTTTTTTGAGAAAATAATACTATTCAGTAAGGATGCGAGTGTGTATGTGTATGTGTGTGTGTGTGTGGGGGGGGTGGGTGGGGGGGGGTGGGGGGGGGGGGGGGGGGGGGGGGGTTCCCTGCGTTATAGGGACCATATGTCCCCACAGGTATAGTAATACTAGTAAATTTTGATCTTATGGGGACATTTTTTTGGTCCCCATGAGGAAACAAGCTTATAAATTATAAGCTATATGTCTTTTTTGAAAATCTAAAATAGCAGAACATTTTCTGTGATGGGTAGGTTCAGGGGTAGAGAGGTTGTGTAGGGGGATAAAATGTACAGTTTTTACAGTATAAGAACAATTACGCCTATGGAATGTCCTCATTTTGATAGCAAAACAAACGTGTGTGTGTGTGTGTGTGTGTGTGTGTGTATTTGTATGTGTGTGAAATAAATGCTGTTCTTTTGAACTATTCATCAAAGAATTCTAAAAAAAAAGATTATTAATTTAAATAAATAAATGTAAAAAAATGTATGGCTGCTGAATATTACATAAAATATATTTAAAAAGAAAACCAATTATTTTAAAATTTGAATAATACTTCAAAGTATTACTCTTTTTTACTGTATTTTGGATTGAATACCTGTTGCAGATGTGTGACTTCTTTTAAAAATATTAACAAATCTGACAGACGCCCAAATTTTGAATGCTTTCTCAGGAGCAATTTGTACATAATTTATGTTGGCTAATTGTTACAAATTCATACAGTATGATTTGTCTAAACCCCAGTAACAGTTCGGTTTAGGGGTAGGTCATTCACACGATTTCATATGAATTTGTAAAATATGTGTGAATTGCTGTGAGATTGGGTTGAATACAGTATAATATGAATTAAAGGGAATATATTTCTAGTTTGGTGTTAATGATCAGGTACTTGAATCCTGTTGATGGGTGGTGGTGGTGAAGGTGGGGGCACTGTGAAACAATGCTCTAATGTAATAACCACAGTCAGCTATATGAATGAAAGTAGGGAAAATGCATTACCATAGCATTCCAACATTATTCCCTGCTGATTCCACCATTCTCCTGAGAGAGAGAGTGAAAATCACTGAAGTGTGCTGCACATAGACTTTCTTGCCGCCTAGGACCAAGCAGTAAATGACTATTGCTTATTCTCCTATTTTCCCCATACTCTAAAAGGCTCCTCCATTCTCCTCTCCTCCGTTCACATTCTCCAAGTCATCAGGACCTAATCAACTCTCTAGACAGGGAGGAGTCAGTATTACACCATTCCAGCCTAAATCTAATAAGATCCCGATGAAAGCCCGCACTCTGACCCTTTGATCAATCAGATCTAGCATTAGCAGCTCATGTGGGAGTCTGAAAATTAAATAAAAGTTCATCAATTATGAGTTTGACAAATCAGTGTTGGACCGATACTATTATCATCGTACTGTACAAATGTATACTGTAACTAGTTTAAATGTGGATGAATGCAACATTTTAGTTCTGTATTGTTGAGAGCATGAGGTCAAAGATTATATATATATATAACATATATAATTCATATAATACATAATTTGCTTAAAATAAATAAAGCTGCTCTTAGATCATCAACCTTTTGCTCTCCCAGCATTGCAGGTCCATAGACAGGTGCGCTTTGGTAATAGTATACAGAGAACTAGGAACTACTTCACTAACCAATGTCATGTTACTCCGAATTAATGGGGAGGAAACAGACGAGATCCATTAAACATGTTGTGCCATTCGGCATTAATTTAGATTTTGTCTTTGGGGAGACTTTAAATTATTCTTCAATTAAATGTACCATGTCAAATTGAAGACTCGTTAGGATATTTAAAGGAGTCTTCAAGGTTCATGGACTACATTCTAACACAGAGAATTCTTTAACCTAAAAATATGACGAGATAAATATGGAAGATATATTAATAAATAAACAAAAAATTTGAATTGATGCTCCTTTTTATCATTCGTGAGGGAATCTAAACGATGCTGGGTCTCAGTGGTTTATATCATGTTTTTTTAGTTCTAAAGATCAAAAATAGAAAACAAAATGCATGAGAATGTAATAACTGATATTTATTTTCTGGTGGGGAAAAAGAACTAACTAAAAATTTGTATGCAAAATGAAATATAAGGAATATCAATAGATTACAATATATATATATATATATATATATATATATAAAATCAACCATCAATCTGATTTTCCATCACACTACAATAATGCGACGGTAGTGATAGTAAAAACATAGTAATACAAGTAACCAACTGGAAATAATTCATGTATTTGATTACAATTTGGGTCTGTTTCTACACAGATTTGTTGTATGGCTTGGAATAAAATCTGAATTATCAGCTAAGGGGTGTTTTATTGTAAGACAATGTTTCACCAGAATTATCATCCACTTGTCGACATCACACTTGACTCAAGCACGCAGTGTTTCCGTGATAATTAGAGAGAAGAATAAAATCTAATACACTGATGTCAATCTAACGGTGTACTTGTTCACACATGTTATCCTCTGTTCAACATATGTGGCAAATCCCACAAGATTGTTCAACATCACAAGACGCATTTCCGCTGCAAGGGACTCTAGGTTGCATGATTAATTCCAGCTCTGCCATGTTCTCTCTGCTCTAGAGCACGACCTGAAAAAGCAACACACGAACGCAAAGTGCATCTCTTGTGTCCGAGATCATGCGACTATTTCATTCTAATGAGCCTGACTCAATTACTCACAAGCACAAAGGAAGAAAAAGATGCACTGGCAATGTGATTACCTGATCCTAATCACTTGTAATTCTCCTTTTAATGCACCACAGAGGCATTGAGTTTTAAAATCAACTGCTCATAGGCATTGATTCTTCTTAATTATTGAGACAATCAGGGCAAAAGTTAATGGAGAAAAGTCTGTCTCACCAGGTTAATTTCTGGCTCATTGAATTACTTTAGCTAGGTGTTATATATAAGGGTCTGAATCATAAGCGAAATTGGAAGCGGGATAAAAATTTAATTGAAGAGATATTTCTCTCCCTGAAATTAAATAATGTCAGTTCCGCAAATTAGGAGCCCTTTGTATCCCGCTAAGAGTCAACTGGCAGGAAAGGGAGACACTTCTATCAAAAGCAATACGAAGCAGTGCGAATATGAACTAGGACATGGAAATCCCATCCTTTCCATTTCTGTGATTTGTTCAGAAAGGGCTTCCTTCTATCAGATGTACAATTCATGAGAGTCTCATAAAGGAAACATTGATGTAGTGACTTTTTGCACCACCACAACGTACTTCTCATCTCAATTCAGAGCAACCCGTCAAACTTTGGGTATGGACTAGGAATATGGAGCACCAGAAAAATGTACACCTCTGTTATTTTTGAGCGCACACTGTAACTGATGCAACACTGTGAGGTACAAAGTTTAAACAAGAATGCTCACCACAACTTTATTGATCAAAAATACAGTAAAAACAGAAATACTGTGAAGCATTATTACAATTTAAAAGAACTGTTTTTCTTGTGATGACCAAGCTGAATTTTCAGCATCATTACTCCAGTCTTCAGTGTCCTTCAGAAATCAGTCTAATATGCTGAAAACGTTTGGTATTTTTATGGAAACATTGTAATGTTCTGGACTTTTTTGAAGAAGGCTTAAATGAAATGAAAATTTCTGTCGTGACACTCTATATGACACAGGCTGATAGGTTCTTAATTCAATCTGCTTGGAATGACATCATTCCCTGTAGATAGATGATTGGTTCCTGCTATATCAGTAGCCGATGAGTTTACTGCTCAACCTTCAAATACTTGGGCATTTGCTATAGCAGATGCAGCGTGGTTTCAGAAACCCTCCACCTTCCCCAGCTCCACCTGTACAGGTAATTCATGCACGCTATATTTTACATTTATTCTGTATTTACATTTATTCTGCCCATGTCATAGCTATATCCAATTTATATATCCAACGCTATATCCATGTCAAACATGTCATGACAGAACAGCATTTATTTGAAACAGAAATCTTCTGCCACCAAGAAAAAACCTTAACTTTTAATGCATCCACAAAAAGTCCATTTTTATAATTTGGATGAAGAAACCGAATTCTCTAAAACTATTTAAATATGACAATGTAAGGACCACCCGTCAGCCCAATGGCGGAATCTGACGGCCTGGGCGAAGGTATAATGCGTGTATGTCTTTGTCTTTTCAGCGCCCGCGTTAAGTTCACATAAATTTTTAGGATTTAGTTTATGTTTTCCTTTAGCTGTTCGTTAAATCTGACTCCAATTGTAAACGATCTCTAATTGGTAATGTTTCTGATGTAACATTAATAGCTAATCGCCGATTAAATATGAATTAATTTGGATCTTTGATTCTTTAATTTCTCTTAATTTCAATTATCCTTTCATCAGGGCGTTGCATCACTCAAAAGCTATGTACAGCCGATACACGCTTTACGATCACAACCTCATTAGTTTAGAATCAAAACAGAGGAATATAGCGTTCATCGCCTCATGCTTATTCACACAAAAGTGCCGTTCGTTTTAGTCACGATACTATAACATGTTAAGTCATAATAGTCAGAAATGCAAAATCATAATAACGCGCCACATGCTCCGTATATTAAGATTTCAGTATGATATACCCCAACACTAGAATTGCGGAAATGTCGGAAACCACATTGATCTACCGGTGATAATGATTTCAGACGAATTCAAAATAAATCAAGATGTAGCAATTTATTTATCAGGTAAAAATGTATCAATGCCAATTACATAATTACACAATTATAAACCAATTCAAATATAATAAATACATAACATCAATTACTCAAATACTCTCTCTAAGAGTATTTAAAAGTTACGCATACACATAGAGATGTGAGTGGAAAACACTCACCACCTCCATGTGGGGGTTCTGGCTACAGAATGTCCCGTCTTGCTGCTGTGTCTTTTCCCCTAAGTACCCACCAGTACCCCAGTACCGCACCTGGTTTCGGGGGAGAGGAGAAGGTTTTCTTGAAAAGACACATCCCAGAAAAGAGAAACAGAATTCTCCTAAGTTTTCAATCTTTCTCATAATACTGGTGACTGCTGTGAAACTGAAACCATTTTACCAATCGCACTGAGACATTTAAAGTGATACTAAACATGAAATTGTAAAATAATAGATTCACAAGATACATCATACATAGTACATATACATTCTTGGTGAACTTCAGTGACTTGAATCAGAGGGGAGGTAGGGAGTGGAGGGAGGGGGGCTGGTCGCATAGATGAGTGAGGGCAGTTTGGGCAGGGTGTTGTCCTATTCCTTTGAAATCTTCTTTCCAGATGAGTTTTATTGCTTTATTGCAGGATGCTTGATCTCAGCTTTTATCTTAGCAGGAAAATCAAACCTTACAACAAGAAATGTTCCTTATGAAAATTAAAAAAAAAAAAAAAAACACTTGCTTTGCTGCTTGAGTTGTTACTAGAGATTAAAGCACATTGACAAATATTGACAAAAGCATCAGACTGCATCTGCAATATAGCATCTTTTGCTGCATCACTCCACTTCACACTATTTTTCTCATACTGAACTGAATATCTAATGTCTCAGTGGCTTATGATAAGGTTTATGTGGAGCTTTCGTGGATGCCCTCAGGGACAATGTTGTTTGGTGTCTTGGAGAGGGGGTAGAGGCTTTATTGCTTGTTTGTGCATTTCCCAATGACATCGACTTTAATTAAGATAATTATCTTGCCTGCTTCTCATATCCCCACTGAAGATCCTCATGCAAATGAGAACTGCCCTATGTCATCCCCTGTGATCAATCACCAATGTGCTGGGTTATTACTATGATAAATAAAAGTCATAAACGATAGACGCACGGGAAAAAAATGCTGTAGAAACATTTTTCACTCAGAAATTGCTAGTCAATTTCATACACACTTACAAAGAAATGAAAATCAACACATTGAATAAAACATGTTTTTTTTTTAAAGTGAAATACGAAATGAAATAGTTTTTTCTTGAAAAAAAAAAAAAACACTCCAATAATCCTTTTTTTAATATTTTGGGGGAAAAAAACAAAGTATCAAAAAGTATTCACCTGCATTTCACTTATCTGTTTTCCCTGCCACTGATAAAATTTTCCTGCTGTTGACAAGTTTTACTAAAATAGTACAGTCTCTCCAAATCCTAAAACAAACTCTGAAGAAGATCTGCATAAACCAGTAGTGGATAGAAGTTGCTTATACACAAGTAAGTTAATGTGATCATCAAACATCACAAGCATATAAATCAAAACTGCCAACATTACAGAGAAAATGTTGAAGAGCCATGAAAAGGTATAAGACTGAGCATGCTGTGGGAGTGTTGAAGTCTTTGATAAAAATACTGAGATTTTCTCAGATTTTTGTTCAAAACCTTTTTCATGAAACATCCACATGCAAGTGTTGATAAAGAAAATACTGAATGCACTCACACACACACACAGACATATTATATTATATTATATTATATTATATTATATTATATAATAATATATTATATTATATTATATTATATTATATTTATATTATATTATATTATATTATATTATATTATATTATATTATACATTTTGTGAATTTGACCAAAAATGCTGGAATGGCAAGGAACTTTTTAAGTAAAGCTGGAGGGAAAAAGTAAATTTTCTTTGATTTCATTACAATAAACAACAGGCTAATTAATGTAACTATTAGTTTACCATCAGGAATGTAGTTGGTCGTTGGCTGTAATATAGCTCTTTTGGAACCTCTTCTGAGTCCAATTGCCAAATTCGAAGGAGCAGTAAGTCCTGGAGACAAACTGGAGCTGCCATTTACCCAGACAAAAACACTTTCCAGGGTTACTCCTCTATCTTATAAAGCAGACTGATGTGTTTGCCCTGTGCCAGTGTGATTAACTTTGGGAGGCCTGCATACAAGTTGGCCCTGTCTCGGAGCTTCTCTGTATTCCCTTACGTGTTTCCTGATCATTTTCCAATGGGCTCTTTGACAGCCTGCCAGTTCTAATGCCACTGGTGTAATGCACCTTGTCAACTCCAATAAGCTCGTGTATCTATCACCGAGATTTCCCTTAAAACTTTTGTTGTGCAAGTAATTAAAAATTACCACTGATTTTAGAGCAACAGGTGTGAAAATGCAGATGACTACATAAAGCATTTAAGTATGTACATATGTACTGTATGTATGTGTGTATATATATATATATATATATATATATATATATATATATATTCAATATATACAATGACATATTTATATAATGTTTAATGCCATCTTCAATGAGGGTAAAACTGATTTAAGTGCTAATTATTGCTTTTGGCAGACAAAAAAATAGAGGTAATTCATAATGGCACTGAATTTGACACAGTAGTTATTCCTCTGAAAGAAGACTGTCTTTAGTCTTTCTCCTGCTCCTCCCTAGAGAGGACACGCCAAAAAAACCGTTTGCAGCATGAACGTGACGGCCTCTATTAAATTTTCCAAGGTGAGGGAAGAAAAGTCTGGCCAGCCAGTAGCTCCTGCTCTTGAGCGGAGTTAAATGCAAAGCAGCCTAATACAGCAGGACAAGCTTAATTAGAAATATTATAGTAGGGGCCACAAGGAGCCTGCCAGGGCCACGGGGTCATCCGGCAGCGCTGAGCAACACAACCCCATGATTAATGAATGGCAGAAAGTGATGACTGCACATGTTTCCATGGTCCAGGATGGAGGGAGAGGCAAAACAAATCACAACTTTGAAAGAGATGGCCTCAGAAAATTGATTACAGACATTAAATGAATGAGAAGCTTTCAATGGTTGAATTGTTTACAAGGGATGCACCATTAATAAAATTGGGGCTGATACCAATAAGCAGATAACTATTTTTATGTTACGGTCAATAATCAATAAATGGTTGATATTAAAATTATATATATATATATAGCTGTACTATAACCAATAAGGTACTGATAGACTGTGCATCTCTATCGTTTACTTTAGAAAGTTACATAATCACATTTGAAACGAATTGGTCAGTGCTCTGTTGTCATGATTGTTGTCATGCCAATTGACCCTTCGCAAAGACCCTTTAGTTACTGTTGCCATGACCAACAAGCCATGCGTTCTCACACCACACATCATGTTCTCACACTGTGAAAAATTCAAAGCCGCCTGTCAATCAAACTGCTGGCGAAGGGTCAGTTGTGTTATGATAATAATGTTAAATAAATTACAGTAACAGTTAATGTCAATTTGTTCCACTGTTAGTTTGGTACCCACATCAATCCAACTCAATATAAATCCTTCCACCAGCACATCCTGGCTAGATGATCAGTGAATTATGACTTAAATCTCTGTATATCACTCAAAGATATCACAAGACTCCATAAGACTGAGTATGTATCATTTGGACAACATAACTCTTATTTTAACTTAACTTTCTATAACCATTCCGTGTTGACATCTTCAGATTTGCAAGTTCACTTCTCTTCTTTCCACATCTCCTTTTAACCAAGGCTGAGGTGTGCAGTGCCAAAGAAAGGAAGCACAGAGAGGTTGACCAAACATCCAGCCAAGCCGTCAGCGCTTCACACAGCTACTGATCTGCTCTCCATGGAAAAACAGTACTGGAAGATTGAGTTGGACAGAGTTCACAGGGGTAGCTTGGGCAAAGAACAGACGAGCTATCAGAAGACACTCTGGTGCTACCTGGCCTCCCGATGAACGTTCTCTTGGGATGGAGAGCGCCTCAAGAAAGATGACATTGTTATTCTTCATATAACCTGAAAGAATTTCTCAGATCTCCCTTTCCAGTGTGAAGTCATTCACATATTGAGTTATTAACACACATTGTCATTACGGATGAGGCTCTATAGGCCTGTGTGGGATCAAATTGGAGTGTCTCATGTGCATTTGACCTCTCTCCGTAGCCCCCGTCCCATCTCTCACACTCAAGACGTTCAGTATGACACTCATGGGAGCCTTCATGCATTTGAATGTCTTCTCAAGGTCAGTTTAAAAGCACAATTTCAAGGGGAAAGAATAATTATATTTCTGTAAACATTTTCACTGGATGTGCCTTTTTTTAAGATTTCTGCTTACATACTTACATTTCAGAATTAAAATTGCATAATAATTTACTCACCCCCACATCATCCAAGATGTTTATGACTTTCTTTCTTCAGTTGAAAAGAAATTATGTTTTTTTTTTTTTTGCGGAAAACATTCCGTTTCTAGTTTTGAAGACCTTTTGAATTTCGCAATTCCAGGTTTTCTGAGCCGAAGAATATCCATTCACAGGGGTTCAATGGGTGGAAGGTCCAAATTGCAGTTTCTGTGCAGCTTCAAAGCACTATACACAAGGAACTATGCACTGGGATTTTGTAGAATGTTATGAAGCTGCACTGAAACTGCAATTTGGACCTTCCACCCATTGAACCCATGTGAATGGATCTTCTTCGGCTCAGAAAATCTGGAATTACGAAATTCAAAAGGTGTTCAAAATTAGATCAAATTGCATTGCTCTGGTGGAAACACCAGATCAAGGTTAGTATTGTTAATTAAAACTTTTTAAATATTTCTGTTAATTGAAATCAAGCTGATATAAAATAAATATTAGTTGAAAAACTAAATGAAAATTGGACCCGATGCCTTGGAAACAAACTGAATTAAGGTTAGACTGAAGCACTAAAATGATTAACTGGAAATAAATGATAACTAAATTAAATAAATATAAATCAAACATAAACTGTAAAAAACAAAAAAAACAAAAAAAAAAACAACATAAAAATAAAAGTAAAAATAAATGAACAAAAGCACACAACAAAACGACTACAATGGAAAGTAAAATTAACATGAAAACTAAAAATCAAAATCAAAAGCTTATTCAAAATATTAATAAAACTAAAATATAAACTAAAATAACACTACACCAGATTCTATACATTATTTTCCCCATCCACCTAAAATGTATAATAATGATAATAATTAAAAATATGATCATAATAATAATAATCCTTTTTTTCTTCTTCCACTACCACTACTACTAATAATTATTATTGTTGTTGTTGTTGTTATTATTATTATTATTATAACATATTTTAGGATCCAATATGGTTTAATCATCAACATCAACAACAACAACAAAAACAACAAATTTATTATTAAATTAAATTAAATTAAATTAAATTAAATTAAATTAAATTAAATTAAATTAAATTAAATTAAATTAAATGACTTTGGATGTCTTCAAATCTTTTAAGACTTGTTAATTTGTAAACAAATACCATCATGCATCATGTTTGATTTTGGCCAGGCAATGTAATGACGCACAGCTTTTAAGGAAATGCTAGCCGGAGAGATTCACTGGAAATTGAATGAAAATGCAATAAGCATGAAATTGTAAAGGATTTTTTTGGCATTTGGCATTTTAACGTTTTTACAGACTTATGACAACACTGTGTTTTAATCCATCCCTGATTATATGACCCAAATAAAGGACTCCTTGAAGAACCCCGGTTTTAAAACGTGTGTAAAAGTCTTGCTGCGACCGACATGGAATGAGAAGTTGGCTTAAGAAATGAGGTAGGAAGATGGAGCATGTCCTCTGCCTGTGCTTGCTCCTTGGGTAATTGTCTGAAGTATTTGACAAGCTGCATTTCTCTCTCAAATGACTTTTACGCCTGACTGAGTTCCCTCTCCCCGGTGTCTTTTTGTGTAAAGTGAACAATGTGCTGGATCTAGTCCTCTGCTCCGCTCAATTACTAGTCCCCAGAATTCATCAATAGGAACGGATATTATCATCAGCTGGAATAAAGAACATTATTATGACAGCTCTACATATGACAACAGCAATCCGAGCATGGCGGACATCTGCGGAAGTTTGACTGATATGGTCTCAATGCGTCTACAACACACATCCTATATGGATTTTATTATGGAGCTGGCCTGAGTGGCAATATGACTATACACTATATTGGCTCAAAAAGGCTTGTTTTGAATGATGGGAAGAGCTTAAAATTCAAGGAGACAAGGAAACAAATAAAACCTTGACATTTATACAAATTCTGACTGTTTGAAACATGCTCTAGCTGACAGTAGCACCTCTGCAGTGAAGAACAAGTCAGCCTAATGGCTTCAGTAATAGCTACATTATTACAATTATGCAGCAGAAGCCTGTTATCAGCTTCTTACTGCATTTAAAAAAAAAAAAAAAAACCTAAACCTTTAATGTACTTTTATGTACTTTAACCATTAATGAGGCTTTTTAAGAGTATTTTTGGCTTAATATGCTCAGTTTAGCACTTAGACACAATTATCTGGGCTTTTTTGTGTCTAACATCTAAGTGTGGATTTTATAATGCGTACCTGATAAGGGGGTGCAATTTTCTGTGAATTCAAAAAAAAAAAAAAAAAAAAAACATTCTCTACAGCAACTATTCAATAATAACAAAGGCCAGGAAAGATTAAAAAGAAAGAAAGAACTACTTGTCGTTTGACTTTAAATGGATGGAAAGTGGTTTCTCCTCCACAAATCACACGAGAAGATCAAATAAAGCCCTAGTCATTTAACTGCAAAATGGAAACAATCAATAAGTTAATTTTTACTGAATTAAGTAACAGCAGGGTTGAGAACAGCTTCTCATTTTCTTAAGTATTGATTGTAATTGGTTGATCTCAACAGGTCTGAAACACTCGGCACTGCTGGAGGTTCATCACTGCACAGCAATAACAATGATTTTTTTTTTTTTTTTTTTTTTTTCCTGAGTGAATTAAAACAAACATGATAATAATGTCAGCTTGCCTACTGGTTAAGGGCATAATATAGTTTTAGATATAGTATTTTCCTTGCTCAGAAAATGGTTACAGAAATCATAATCTTGCTCCTCCACTTAACCCCAGCATGCTCCAGGGGGACTGTCTCTGCAATTAGCACACTCTAAATCAGTTTGAATGAAAGCCATTTTCTAAATAATAAATAATTAAGCAAAGCAACAGGGATGCTTGGAGCCATTGCAAATTCATCACTCTAATCTGACTAATGAAATCACAGTGAGTAAACATGTTTGATTTGGAGTTACATCGGTGCTATTAGCAGAGTTATTATTTTATTAATTGTTTTACAATAAAAATAATATTATTTCAGCATACACTTCTTATTAGCTCAAATCTGATCAGGAAAACCAACATGTCACGTTGCTGGAATTCTCAGCTTCATTCAAAGTTTCCATCAGAGCATCTTTGGATAATGGGGCAAAATATAGAGGTGGCTTAATCTGCAATACGTTTTATTTTATCAATTATATTTGAATTATATATTATAAAAAATACATTTATATTAGTCTGTTACTAATCATTTGTAATACTTAATTTCCTCACACAACACCATCATATGGATTAAAAAAATATAATATAGTTCAGCAGTCCACACACACAAATGTTTTTTTGTTTTTTTTTTACTTTCTATTCATTGAAGAATCCTGAAAAAAACAATGTATCATGGTTCCATGAATGAATGAATGAATGAATCAATCAATCAATCAATCAATAAATCAACCAACCAATCAATCAATCAATCAATCGATCAATCATTCAATTAATAAACCAACCAATCAATCAATCAAGCCAATCTATTAATCCAATCATTGAGGAGCACAACTGTTTTCAACATTGATAATAGCAAGAAATGTTTCTTGAGCATCAAATCAGGATTTTAGAATTTCTGAGGAATCATGTGACACTGAAGACTGGAGTAATGGCTGCAGAAAATTCAGTTGCACTACATTTAAAAAACTAATGGTATTTTAAATTGTAAAAATATTTCACAATATTACTATTTTATTGTATTTAAATAAATGCAGGCTTGGTGAACATCAGCAACTCTAAAACTAAAAAAATTGTCTGCAAAAAAGTTTGTTCACAATTCAGGAACTGTCAAAACATGTCAAATGATACAGAGTCAAATCGGCAGCTACAGTAAATCACTATAAATATAGCAAAGACTCACAATTCTGCTTGGACTCTTTTGGTGATGAACTGTCATGAACATGCTGACAAAATTCAAGTCTATAGTTAAGAATAAGAGAGAAGATCTGTTGTCTGCAGGATTATTGGCTTTAACTGCCCTATATGGTGAGTGCCATCCAATTACATACAGAGAAATAGTTGCAAGTGCAATAAGAGGTTTACAAGCCAACTATTTTATCACACCACCAACAACAAAAATATGAAAGTGTTATTTAAAAATAAATCAAATACAAAAATAGCTGGTTCACTAACAGTTGTATGAAAGGGTTCTGTGGTTTTTTTTATAAAAAAAAAGTTTGAAAGACCTTGAATTTGAGAGCTCTTCTCATGTCTTCTGAAGAGATTCAAAGGTGCAGTGTCATTTCAAAGGTGTGCAGTAAAACACACTGGATCAAAGACTGAGGTGACAAATGAGAAGATTTACCGTGATACACAAATAAGATCAAACCAATTATAGAGGTGATTGATCTATGGTATTCTCACAATAATCCCCTCATTCAACATATGACAGTTAATTACAGGTGCAGGTCATATAATTACAATATCATCAAAAAGTTGATTTATTCTCTAATTCCATTCAAAAAGTTAAACTTGTATATTATATTCATTCATTACACACAGGCTGATATATTTCAAATGTTTATTTCTTTCAATTTTGATGATCATAATTGACAACTAAGGAAAATCCCAAATTCAGTATCTCAGAAAATCTGAATATTGTGAAAAGGTTCAATATTAAAGACACCTGGTGCCACACTCTAATCAGCTAATTAACTCAAAACACCTGCCAAGGCCTTTACATGGTCTCTCAGTCTAGTTCTGTAGGTTACACAATCATGGGGAAGACTGCTGACTTGACAGTTGTCCAAAAGACGACCATTGACACCTTGCACAAGGAGGGCAGGACACAAAAGGTCATTGTAAAAGAGGCTGGCTGTTCACAGAGCTCTGTGTCCAAGCACATTAATAGAGAGGCGAGGGGAAGGAAAAGATGTGGTAGAAAAAAGTGGACAAGCAATAGGGATAACCGCAACCGGGAGAGGATTGTGAAACAAAACCCATTCAAAAATGTGGGGAGATTTCACAAAGAGTTGGACTGCAGCTGGAGTCAGTGCTTCAAGAACCACCACGCACAGACGCATGCAAGACATGGGTTTCAGCTGTCGCATTCCTCGTGTCAAGCCACTTTTGAACAACAGACAGCATCAGAAGCATCTTGCCTGGGCTAAAGACAAAAAGGACTGGACTGCTGCTGAGTGGTCAAAAGTTATGTTGTCTGATGAAGTTTTAGAGCACTTCATGCTTCCTGCTGCTGACCAACTTTATGGAGATGCAGATTTCATTTTCCAACAGGACTTGGCACCTTTACGCAGTGCCAAAGCAACCAGTACTTGGTTTAAGGACCATGGTATCCCTGTTCTTAATTGGCCAGCAAACTCGCCTGACCTTAACCCCATAGAAAATGCAGAAGAGCTGAATTTTTCTGTATTGAAAAATCAGAGTCAAAAGTACCCAGAAGTGGGCAAAAGTGTGCAGATATCTATATACATAAACAAACACTGTTCCAGTGACCAGGGGATGTCAAAGTTTTCTCCAACCTTAAAGGGTTAGTTAACCCAAAAATGAAAATTATGTAATTAATTATTCATCCTCAAGTCGTTCTACACCTGTGAGACCTTCGTTCATCTTCAGAACACAAATTAAGATATTTTTGATGAAATCCGGTGGCTCAGTGAGGCCACTAGAAATATATTTAAAACAGTTCATGTGAGTACAGTGTATCTACCTTAATATTATAAAGCGACGAAAATACTTTTTGTGCACCAAAAACAAACAAAATCAAATTTTCAAGAATATCTAGTGATGGGCGATTTCAAAGCACTGCTTCATGAAGCTGAACACATGCGTTTATGAATCTTTTGTTTCGAATCAGTGGTTCGGAGTGCCAAAGTCACATGATTTCAGTAAACGCGACTTCGTTTATGCACTGTACTCACATGAACTGTTTTAAATATGTCTTTAGTAGCTTTCTGGATCTTGAGAGGTTCAGTGACATTGCTGGCAATAGAGACTCACTGAGCCATTGGATTTCATCAAAAATATCTTAATTTGTGTTCTGAAGATGAACGAAGGTCTTGAAATTGTTGTCCTGTGAAAGGGCCTGAACACAATCTCCAACTATTTTGAGTCAGGAGACACTCATGTTGAGAAAATCCAAGTCTTTTCTCAAGCCCCTCCTGGTACTAAACATCTGATTGGCAGCGTGTTATGAATTAATTACAGTGTCGACAGGCTGGGGCTGAGGGTGGGCAGGAAGGGTAATGTCATCTGCTAACACAAGCCTTAGTTTAATTTCTTCCTAGTCAATCTGGAAATCCAATCAACCTTGCTTTTTCACCCAATAAATCTGTGATGAGAAGCACATGTCAAACAAATGCTGGAGAGTTTCCCTCTTCTTCCCTGCAGATTTTTTTTTTTTTACTTAAAGTCTAATCGCATCTTCAAAATGACACTTGGCATTCAATGGGCTAATGGGGATCAGAATGTCAGGTGGAAATTCGAAAGAACACAATGCTTGAAGCAAGGGCTTTTCTGAAGCTAGTCCAGGCAAATGTAAAACAAATCTATAGCTCTCTAGAGTAGAGCACAACATGAAGGACAAATGCTGTCTTGAATTGTGACAGGAGTTGGCAGTATACAATATTGATGTTGATCCAGCTGTCCATATAGCTGAAAAATAATTACTAAAATTATAACTTTACTACAATGCAATTTTTGTCTAATACAAAGTGTTTCACCATGAATAAATAAATAATTCAATTAAAAAAAAAAAACATAAATATGTTTCAAATATATATTTGTATATATAAGTGTGAGTGTACCTTTATAATAGGTAGATCCAGGTCTAGGCAACTATATTTGGGCATCCGAAATTCAATATAGAAGTAAATGTTTTGCACTACACTACTTTCATACACCATGTTGAATTTGTTGTTGTGAATAAAAAGGAATGCAATAACATAAAAAGAGGACAGGCGTACTATAGAATCATATGAAAGGTTCAAAGGTATAGTACTGTAACATCACACCCTGAATGGTTAAAAAACGGATTTTTAAATCTC
This sequence comes from Opsariichthys bidens, assembly GCA_037194245.1. NCBI lineage: Eukaryota > Metazoa > Chordata > Actinopteri > Cypriniformes > Xenocyprididae > Opsariichthys > Opsariichthys bidens. The sequence continues at coordinate 6,811,986 of CM074302.1, read as the reverse complement.
TGACCACTCCAGTGAGTGACCTCGTGCATCAGAGGGTTAATGGTGTGTTATATTCTGCGCAGAAGCTCCAGCATCCTGAGCATTTAAACCAATTCTCCACTGCTACATTCTTAACACTCCTGCTGTTAATCCAATTGCATCTTGTATCTGAAATCAACAAGCTGCCAGTGGAATGATGAGTGGAGACAGACCCCATGCCTCCTCCTTCCCCCCTCCCTCTCATAGACTTCTTCTCCTGAGGTAAATAATGAAGAAAAAAAGATGCATTAGGTGGTGATCAATTATCCATGTCAGTAGATGCAAGGAAAACGATTTTAATCAAGACGTGTTTTTAAGGATGCCTTGCAATCGAAGTAGTGACAGCCATATGTTGATTGATGACAAAAATCTAAAATTAATTAGCCCCTCTCAGGTCAAGGACCTCTTGTGAACAAAGAAACCATTCAGTATTTTTCCCTATATTTTTATTTCTCACCAAAATTATTTTAAAATCAAGCAACATTTGGCAGACCTGGAACCTCCAACCCCTCTGCGAATACTCTTGAATGAACGCAATTGAGATCAAAACACAGCACACAATACTGAGTACACTGCAGTCAGTTGAAAGAAACCCACACAGTTTCTCCAAACGCCAAGGCACTTGTGTTGGTTTAGATTTAAGTGTCACGTAATTGGGCCCACTTGTCTAGCCATAATCGTCCCTATCATAATCAGTTTTCCTCTGTTCTCTCAACTACTTTAGCACTCCCATCGTGATTACATCTCTCATCTTTATGTCAGATGACTCAGATTCAACATCTCAGAAATAGAGTGGGTGTAGTCTGCGTCTATTTCCACCGACCTATTAATGTTAATGATGGGAGCAAAGCGTTGTCGTTGTGTCATCAGGAGGTGTGGGTTGACCTACAATGATAGTGTGTCTCATTTGTCAAGCAGTCAGGGAATACAGATTTATAAAGCTAATAGAAACGTTTTGAGTTTGAGGACCTCCGCAAACTCTTGTGTGCTTGAGGCAGAATAAAATTAACTCCTGTGGAGACGTAGGTGGAAGATAAATCTCCAGACTCCATAGGTGAACCTCATCTCACCACCTTCTTTTAATTATGGAGACCCCCCACCCCAGTGCACAAAGCCCCCCAAAATGTATGTATGATTACGGATGACATTCAAACCTTTCAAGAAGTGAGAACAAAGTTTCCGAGCTCCAGAGCTGTCGCAGATGAATATCTTTTTAAGGATCTGACACTAAGAACTTTGTCTTGTTTTGCTGTCACAAACTGGCCCAGTTTTAGCGGAAGAGCCTCCTGGTAATGACTAGGAGTTTCATCGTCTACTAAAGTCTCTTTTGCTCCATCCAGACCCATTTAGCATCCACACAAACGCTGATATCAATCTCAGTTGCCTTCTGAGACATCTCGCCAGGTTTTTTTACTCATCAGACAGATCTAATGCCAGTGCACTTAAAGGGAACTCACACAATGGATAGACGTGGGGCTCAATCGCACCTCAGAACCCCGCTGAGATGATGGGATGTAGGCATCAAAGAGCAGAAGGCCTGGCTGTGCCTTTTCTCTCTCTCTGGCCTCCCGTGGTGAGAAAATGCTCCCTTTACTGGGAGCGAGGCAGATGAGGGAGGGTGCAGCAGGGGCCGATCTCTGTGAGCTGGCAGGAGTGAAAAGTGCCACATCGCCGAAGAGGCTGGCTGGCATGCGCAATGAGCATCTTTCAGTTTCAAGGGGAAATGTGAGCTCCGCTTTATTTCAGAGTGCATTGTGTGGTGGATTTACAATCTCACTTTTCATCCTCATGGTCTTGGAGCACAGAGGTTTGAATGCCACATTGATCACATCAACCGTACATTAAACATTCATGACCTTCAACATGATTGTAGATATGGTGTGTATATATATATATATATATAGGGGGTACATACCAAACCGTCATGTTTGTCTATACCGTTACACTCCAATATATATGAGATATTGTATCATTTTAATTTAACTCTTGAAAAGTTTGGATTTCTGAAATATGCAATATATAAGGTGCCTGTGCAAAGTAGCCATTCAGTTTAAATGCGAAATCAAAATTTTTTATTCTAAACGTACCTGAAGTTCACACTTTAGTCCTATAAGTCTCACCATTGCATTGAAATGTGGAAATGTTCATTGAAAATATCACTTTACTCTTGAGCCGAACATTTATTTTCCAAATAAGTTATTAGACTTTGGGCACACCCTTATAATTTCCACAAATAAGTACATTTCCTGTGTCTAGAAGAACTAGTCTCACTCATTTGCTGTGCATGCATGTCCTTGACAGTGTGCATAAAATATGAAGCCATTAGGAGTTGGTAATGAATGTGCTGAGTAAGGACTGAGCAAAGCAAAAGGGTTTGGAATAATATCCTATAAAAGAACATGAAGTTGAGAAATGATTTGTGGATAATATCACTTCTAGCAAACCTCTCAGCATAGACGCTTCCTCCAGCACTGAATTTCAGAAACTGAATTCGAATTGAGGCTGCAATTCAACTTTGAATGTAAAGTAATACATTATTATAACTGGATGGATGGATGGATGGGATGGATGGATGGATGGGTGGGTGGATGGATGGATGTATGTATGGGTGGTTGGATGGATGGATGGATGGATTGGATGGATTGGAGGGATGGATGGATGGAAGGATGGATGGGTTTATGGATGGATGGATGGATGGATGGGTGGGTTTGGATGGATGGATGGATGGGTGGGTGGGGGGGTTGGATGGATGGATGGGTGGGTGGGTGGATGGATGGATGGATGGATGGGTGGATGGATGGATGGATGGATGGATGGGTGGATGGATGGATGGGTGGGTGGATGGATGGATGGATGGATGGGTGGATGGATGGGTGGGTGGATGGATGGATGGATGGATGGGTGGGTGGGTGGATGGGTGGATGGGTGGATGGATGGATGGGTGGATGGGTGGATGGATGGATGGATGGATGGGTGGATGGGTGGATGGATGGATGGATGGATGGATGGGTGGATGGGTGGATGGGTGGATGGGTGGGTGGGTGGGTGGGTGGATGGATGGATGGATGAGTGGGTGGGTGGATGGATGGATGGATGGATGGATGGATGGATGGATGGATGGATGGATGGATGGATGGATGGATGGATGGATGACGTTCTTGTATTTGAGGGCTTTCACAAAATACTATAAGCTTTCTTAAGTTTTTTCCAGGAACAGAGCTGAATGCATATGAGTGATGAGAGCACCTGCCACAGGCATTTTCATCCCGGCTATACATGCCAGTCTGGCAATGCCGACAGGCCCCTATTCTCCATTACTTGTTATTCTGCTTTATGGTCCACTGGGTACAGATGCTATCAATGAAAAAACATGCACCTGAAGAATCTAGGCCTGTATGTGCCTGCAGCTATGTTAATGTACAGCATATACCCACTGGGATAAAGTGTCATGGGTCATGGTTCCTCGTAGGGGGGCACTGCCAGCTGTCAGGCTATGGTGCCTTATGATGAATGGGCCTCATTGACTGCAAGCCTTTAAAATCTGATTGCAGGGGAAAGATAATACTCCTCTATCTTGAATCCCAATCGCTCGCATTGTCAGGGTCATCTCATCCTTCAGTAAGCAGATGAGGACAATGAGACGCAGCAAACATCACTCACTGCCAGACGGAACATGATGGGTAAAGAAGCAAAATTAAAATAATCGATCTTCTGCCACAAACATTGCTCTCAGTCAGAATGCAATAGTACATAATTATTCTCAACAATTCAACAAGTCAGTCATGACAATATTAAGATTAATAATATGCTAAAACGTCAGCATAATTTGCAAATGCAGTCTCCTGGAGTCATGGTTTCAAAATGTAACTTTATCATTATTAAATGTTACATCTTTATCCGACAAATGAATGCTTATACATAAATGCAAGGCCTGATGGGTAAGAACAGTCTAAGACTGAACTGTCAAATGGGAATAAGATGATCAGTGTGTCCTCCATGTGTCAAAGTGGAGCAGACACTCACTGAAAACATCAATCACTTCTCCATCATATAGGATTTTGATCAATTCTCATGCCTATGACAAAATGAGCAAGATTTGTACTTTAGTATTCTCAAGACAAGAACGAATAATGAAAACTATTTTTCAGTGACCTTCTAACCTATGCCATGTTTTCCATGAAGTGTTTGTGAACAGGATTAATGTTATGATCGTCCTTCCCATCAGCTTGCAGAAAAGACTCCATATCTCCATCACCCCATTCACCTCTCTTTTGACCCTGGAAATCGAGATATTTCCTTGTCCCAAGATCCCTGGAGCCATCCAAGATTTCACCTTCTACTTGACATATCTTTACACGAGCAACAGAAAGATGCTGAGCCGATCTGACAGTCAGCATGCATACACTGAGATACTCTGACCAGAAGGAACTTGAGCATTCACTGACACTCAAATGTAACCTACTAATTAAGATTATATCACATTACCAGCAAAACAACAATTATTAGCCAAAACTGAAAGTCCAACAAGCGCATATACACAGCTGCGTTTCAAGATCGGGGGGTACAGATGTTACCTATGTCAACACATGAAACTACCACAAAATAGTGAAATCTGTAACTGAACACAACTTTTAATGTCAAAAACAAAAGACATGACTTTTCTACTCCCTTTTACATATATTTGAACTATGAAATGAAGCTTCTTAAAGCAGTCACCACTGCTAGTAGCCATATAAATGCACTTTGAATATCAGGCTGATCATATGGAATCTGCCGATCGTAAAAAGTTCTAATTCATTTCCGTTAATACACACACTATTAAAGGGGTTATGGCATGATAAATCTAATTGATTTTTGACATACAAGATGTATTTTTACCGGTAAAATGATGGTTGAATCATTTGGTTGTTTGTGCAAAAAAAATAAAAAATAAAAAATAAATAATAATAATAATAATAATAATAATAATAATGATAATAATAAATTATAAGTGAACCTTGAGAAACATAAAAAAAAAAAAAATCCATGTCATGATGCTTTAAACACCCACTGAACATTAACACATTTCACTATTATTATCATTATTATAGTTGGATTCATGCTGTACCTTGCCAGGAGTATTCACACTCCTGCTCATTTACTGAGGCAGTCTGACTGGTAACCCAAAGGTTGTGGGTTCGATTCTCAATGCTGGCAGGAGGAGCCCTAGGTTAAGTCAAGTAAACTCAGAATACTGATCTGGTTTTCCTCTGGGGAAGTGAAAAGGATGGCTCATGTGTTGGCTATGCAACAATGTATGATGAATTTTACAATCCCCATGCATCAGAGGCTCTTTCCTGCATGTCCATAAGAAAATTACTGCATCAGAACCACAACATTACTCAGACTCATCCATGCTGCATCACATATACAATACCAGGAAACAAAAGCCTTGATTCCACCGAATTGAGCAAAGACATGAGAACAGCTACTCCTACAACATAAAGGCTAGCTGTCTGGTCTGGTCCTTAGCGGAGCACAACTGCCTTTGCTTACAAATACAAAACCATTCAGAAATTTTCAAAGGCAAGCCTTCACGCTGACTGAATATAAATGTTGTCATTGCTTTGTTCACGCAGCAGTTACGTATGTTTTTAATGCTTTTATATGATTGCATGGTGCCTTTTATCAAATGACAGCCTATGAGACCTGTGTGAAGCATTCGCTGACATGATTGCATTGTGATCTCAGTGGCATAACATAAAAAAAGTACTTTAGAGTTCCATTTAGGGGGAAACAAGACAACAAACAAAACAAAACACCAAAAAAAAAAAAATCTTGTATGTAGAACTGAGTTATATTTAGTGGGGGATGGATGGGTGGATGGGTGGATGGATGGATGGATGGATGGATGGGTGGATGGGTGGATGGATGGGTGGGTGAATGGATGGGTGGGCGGATGGATGGATGGGTGGGCGGATAGATAGATAGATAGATAGATAGATAGATAGATAGATAGATAGATAGATAGATAGATAGATGGATGGATGGATGATGGATGGATGGATGGATAGATAGATAGATAGATAGATAGATAGATAGATAGATAGATAGATAGATAAAAAGTATAGTTTTTGATGGGAACTCGAATAGAGGTTCGTGACTTGCCATGAGAGACAGTGGCCCAATTAGCTGTTGTCTAAGCTGAGTAATACCGTTTGTTTGTTGGAATGCTTATTCAAGCTGGCCAACTGATATTTTCACTCTAATGACCATTTGTACCACCGTCTCCTGGACTTCCTTGACCTCCAAGGTTATATGAACTTGTTAATGGGGTGTTGCCATTAGCAACAAAAGCTGAAAAAAGGGATGTTGTAATGAGGATGATCAAATTCTGAAATGTGTTCTGGAATTTTGAGATATCGCATAACCATCTGACCAACGATTTAATGGCTGTGGAGACAGTTTGATCCTCCCCCAGCATCAACATATTCTTATTTGTAAGTAAAAAAATAAATAAATAAGGTTTAGATTAAACCGATGTTTCACACCATCAAAAATCAGAATGCTTTTGATTTTCAGCTTTTGCAAATAAAGCTATTTATTTCTTAATATATTTCTATCAGCCTTTTTCTAAATAATAAAGCATGCAGTGACATATCCAGCTTTGTCGTCTAGTGATCAGTAGGACATTATTGCGCTTAGACAGCTTCAACATATCGTGTTTATGGAGATTAGGCAAACCTCATCAGTTCATTCTACAGGTGTTTCCACGGCAACCATCAAGTCAACTCTCACAGGGCTTGCCTTCTAGTGTCAGAAATTGATTAAGACACCCATCACATCTCCTTTACGCTATGGTGACACCACAAGGTGAAAATATTCACTCAAAAAAAGGTAGAAAATTGGAGAAAAGAAGCAACTGACAGAACTGGGGCTAGTTAGGGCCCACTGATCTGACCGGGATATTAACAGTAAATCGCCTTGGAGGGGTCCTATCTTTTCACTCGCGCACTCTCTCTTTTCTCTCCCTCCTCCAGGCAGAAAATTGTGTTAATGCTTCACTAACACATGTCAGCCAAACTAAATGCTGGCCTGATAAAGACGTGAGCGGACAGTAGGAAAACAAATGCAGGGCCAAAACAAAAGCAAGTGCTCTTGACATTGGCCGCCTTTCGCAACCCGGCAACAGCCGACATGGCAGGGTAAAATTTGAAGGGTTTGGGTCTCTGGTCTTCAATCACATTAATTAAAATGGAGGATCCTTCACCTTGTCAATCTAATCAGCTTGTTGAAATAACTGAAGTGCATTACAAATACATGATGGCTGCGGCTGAATTAAATCTAGGGCTTAGCGATATTTCATGGGTGTTATCTTGTATTACAACAATGGCTGGAGATTCTAATAAATTTGTTCTAGAACATTGCATTTACATGCATTGTACAATAGGACCTGTTTTAATTCACTGATAACACAATGCTGTTATCAGCAACAGCAGTTGCAGAAAATGGCTTTGATACTGAACTCTTAAAGGGATAGTTCACCCAAAATAAAACTTCTTCATTATTAATTCTTCATTCTTGTCATTTCAAAGCCATATGACTTTCTTTCTTCTGTGGAACACAAAAGGACAAATGTTTTGTGGCTACATTTAAAAAATATAAGAACTGGAGCAGTTAACGGCACAAATTGTAACATTTTTTGATTAAAACATCCACTAGAACAGTGTTATATATTTTGTTGACTTGTGTACTTACATTATGGAATTGGATCTCTGACAAATTTTTGCATTTTCAAGATCATATTTTGAGCGGGCAAAAGGGCATTTCGCGCATGCGTGAACAGAGTTGAGAAAAAAATCTTCGTCTCCGCATATAAAAAAATATTTTGAGCGAATGAAAATCAGTTTTGCATTTCAAAGAAGTTTATTTACCCGCCCTGCGCGCTCGCTAAGCGCCGACTGCTCGCCTGCTCAACACAAACCAGCGTGCCAAAATTCTAGCCAATCAGAGATGAGGCTGCTACATTCTGATTGGCTGGCTTGACGACCAATCACAAGACTCTCTGCATTACAGACTGAGCAAGAGGAAAAATACATGGTTCAGGAGACGTTTTGTTCAATGGCTTGAACACTATCAAAGTTCCTTTAAGACTGTATAGAAAGTCTTTGACACTCTCGGCGCTTAGCGAGCGCGCAGGGCGGGTATCTGCACGTGCGAAAGAGAACGTCCGCGCACATCCAAATAAACTTCTTTGAAATGCAAAACTGATTTTCTTATTTGCGAGACGAAGATTTTCCCCTCAACTTAGTTCATGTGTATGCGAAATGCCCTTTTGCGCGCTCAAAATATGATCTTGCGCGAGCAAAAATTTAGCAGAGATCCAATTCCATATTACATTACCCCAAAATGTTTCCAAGAATGTTTCATTTCAGAGAAATAAGCAATTTTAACTAGGATCAATGACATCATACCTGCGTTTTCCTAAATTTCCGATTTTATTTTGAATAATGGACACTCCAAAGACGCTTTAAAATATTATGTTTTATTATAATGCATTAAGAGTGAGCTCTTAATGCATTATAGTCCTTCACGTCTATTACGATCTCAGAATTCTGGCTAGTTGTTAATACCTAGAATATCAAAATCAACTGCAGGCGGTAGATCCTTTTCCTATTTGGCACCTAAACTCTGGAACAATCTTCCTAGCATTGTTCGGGAAGCAGACACACTCTGTCAGTTTCAATCTAGACTAAAAATGCATCTATTTAACCTGGCATACACATGACGCACTATAAACTTTTGTCTTCATATCCGTTAAAGGATTGTTAGGCTGCATAGATCAGGTCAGCCGGAACCGGGAACACTTCCTATAACACCAGATGTACTCGTTACATCAGAAGAAGAATGGCGTCTACGCTAATTTTTTGTCTCTCTGCTTATCCCGAGGTTTACCAATTAATGTGATTGGCTGGATCTGGGCCGTGTCCCGGTCGGACTGGGAACCTGTGCCTGTGTGCGGCAGCAATGTGGCCCTGTGGTGTCGGCGGAGACTGTGTTAACAAGCTCATCCTTTGTTAAGACCTTACCGACTCATCAGCCAGTGGCACATATCCAAACAAACCGTCCCATACCGGCGTGATCATAAGATCTTAAACTAGATGGAACTAGATTAAATATTTTGACTGTTGCGATTCCAAAATCGGTTTAAAGACCTGTAACTCTGCCTGAGTATCGGACAAGTGTTCACTGTTGGCCAGAGGAGAACTGGCCCCCCGACTAGGCCTGCTTTCTCCCGAGGTTTTTTTCTCCATTTGTTGGAGTTTTGGTTCCTTGCCGCTGTTGCCTTTGGCTTGCTTACGTTGGGGACACTTGCTTGATATTCAGCAGTGTTTTTGATATGCCTGCATTTGCGCCGTTGTATGCGAACTGAGCTGAGCCGGACGATTACGTCACTGTTTTCTGCAGTGCTGATATACCTAAATTAACTAGACTAATAACTACTGATATTTGGAACGGAATGAATCAATAATATATAGAATAAGCTGCACAATAAGACCATTTTCTTATTAATGTAAAGCTGCTTTGCCACAATCTGCATTGTAAAAAGCGTTATATAAATAAAGATGACTTGACTTGACATGACTAGACAGGTGAGCAACTGTTTGGATACATTCAACATTCGCTTGTTCTCATTCTGGTTTTCAGCCACCCCTGCTACATACTACAGTAATATTAATAAATCTTTAATAAATTAGCTCATCCATGAATATGATTCCTTCCTGAGTCTCATCAGATTCTTTTCCACCAGCTGTAGACGTGAAGACAACACCTCCCATGATTCTGCAAAATCAAGGCGTCATCAAGCTACGCTTGTTTTTTGTTTTGAATAAGCAACCTCTATGAATTTTTATTTTGGATCGAATTGTTTAGTTCAGTTCAGAAGTCCCAATGACTTGTTCACAAATCAAACTGATTCAATCTAATGACTCAACTCAATGACTGATTCATTCACAACATACTCATTTAATATGAAGATTCTGAGCTAAAACGACCTCTAAAATGCCACAGAATAAGCCAAAAGACATACATAGTACACACTTTTATAATACTTTAATGGGGTTTTTGCTTCATTTTTTAAGCTTGAAATAATCAACTCTAATTCATTGTAATCTTCCTGTCATCCTGAATTTACCCAATGTCATTTCACGCTTGTGTGGCAGAGGAACAAATTAATCAATTTCTTTGAAACACCAGACAGACGGATGGAGGGACGGACTATAGCCTGACGGACTGTAGACTGCGTCTACAGATTATGAATCACTGAATGAGCACTGCTGAAGATCTGTAGTCAGTCCAGGCTCTTGCAAGGCCGAGAAGCCATCCACCATCATCAGAACATCTGCTCTGAATGCCAAAGATGGAGAGCCAAACCATCTGTCCCAGAGACAGGCGACCTCCCAGACTCAATGGATTGGGCCCTTACAGATCAAAGTAGGGAGATACATCAAAAAAGAAAAAAATCATAATATCCCATTTTCAATCCCCTCTGTAGGTTCATTGCCGTTTCTTTTTTTATTTTTTTTTTTATTCCAAATGCTTACTGATCAGTGAGCAAAAGCTTCACTAAACTGCCTGCTCTGAAACTGAGCTCGATGCTGAGAGTGGCACGCAGGTCATTATAACCGTTCACGTGTCTGCTTTCATTCTTTCACTGTGTGACAGAGACAGTCTCCATGTACAGCAATTGGAAAGAGGCAAATATCATAAGTATTATATATAACTACTTGCTGATCACGTTGCTGTTAACCCTGAGTAAATGGTAGAAACTGTTTAAAAGCTTCCTAATATTCACTATCCAATTTCTATTTTTAGGGACAAAACATACATTTATCACTATTTACAAGGGCCATTCAAAGCACTGTAGACATGTCAAAAGCATGCATTTCAACTTCATGGATTTCACACATTCAGAAAATTGATTTCAATTCACATCTGTTTGTCAAACAACACAGGAGTGCAGAAACGGCACATGCTCACAGTGTAATATAAAAAAGTCTTAAAATACATTTAAATAAGATTCAATAGCAGCGGCTTTGTTATTGAGTCTTCCGTTCTGCCATGATCCTTAGCTGTAAACAGAGGTGTAAAAGTAAGTTGAGCTGGATCACAGCCTCACGCTCACATCATTATACTGGAGCAGGACCAAATTTGCATCACAATTGCCACCAGCAAATTTTCTCACCTCCAGCTCTAGCATGGTTGCACTGACACACAATCACACAGCTAAATGCAGCCTCATAAAAGAGCGGAGTATCTTCTCTCTTGCAACTGAATTTGCGCAGACATATTTCAGAGGCTTAAATTAACCGTTTTTTTTTTTTTTATTTCACCTTACTTTATTTCTTTGTGAAACACAAAAAGAGAAAATGTGAGGACTTTTCCCATGCTCTTTTGTGTGCGATTGCAATGAAAGGGGATTGAAGATTTCAATCTTTAAATTGAATTTAAAAAAACACCACAAAAATGTTATAAAATATCATAAAAGCATCCATACAATACATCCATACAATAACAGTCCATTCATTTAATTCAGATTATTATTTTTTACATTTATTATTTACAAATGACAATATGCTATGAAAAACAAGCTTAACTGTATTGAATGTGTACTTGTAATGTATGTCAAATTTTAAAAGTGCTTTTAAAAAAAAAATTATACCTCCAAATAATAAATTATTTATTAAATAAAAGGCCAATATATGTACTTAAAGGCACAATTTCTTTATATTAAAATATCCAAAAACCACTTGGACAGTGTTATGTATTTCATTCAGCTACGTACTTACATTATCCTAAATGTTTCCAAGAATTTTTTTATATTTCGAGATTAAGTTAAATTTTAAATGTACTAAATCGCAACTTCATCATTACATAACTGTCTTATCACAAATATAAATAAATGGCATAAATGTCTCAGTAGAAATGAAAATCCAGAAAAACATGCCAGCGCCAGTTTTACGACCCAAGAGAGTTAAAGTATATTTTAGTTTACCATAAATTCTTGTCAGAAAATATAGACTGTACACTATATCAACTATATTTTAAAGACAATAGTGGAATTACATATAAATATGTTTTCAAGTCCTATAATTCAGTCAAAAAAGCACCAAGTTGAATTAATTGCATTTAATATAAATTTAAACTATAATGCAATTCATTTAATTGTAAATAATATGCAATTAACTGTCCCAAAAGATTACATTCAGTTCACACTTAAACATATTGTTTAAAGTAATTTCGTAATAAGCACTCTTTTTAAAAGTATGCAAAGTGTAATTTTATCACAAGCAAGAGACAAGACTATAAACAATAAACTAGTGGTTCCTGTGCAGTCAATACTGAGTGTGAGAAAAGCCAATGTCTCTGTTCACATTTAAACAAATTTAAACAAATGATTTATCTCTAAGAGCCAGAAACTGTCATTCTAACTTACTGCAACATTAGCATTTCACTCCTGTACTAAATGAGTATTAAAGACTTCCTTATATAATGTATGTGGACCTAAATAAACCCAAGCCTGCTCCCAGGGGCAGAATCATTATAAATTGTGGATGACAGTCCTGTTCTGTATTTCAGATACAACAGTTACTTTCATTTGAGCAGCTGAAAAATAAAATCACACTTATTTTCTGGCCAGGAGGTAAGTCTGTCATGTATAAAGAGCTTGGTGGATGCATTAAAGAGCTAGGCAGGCAATGGCATTGCAGAGATGGAACTGTATTATCGACTGAAGTACTGGGTACTGTACTGGACATGTAATATAGCAAGAACTGAAATAAGGCTTATAATAAATACCTTCTCCAGTTTCTTTTGAGGACATAGTTCAGTCATTAACAATTCTGAGCAGCTGAATAGTTCTTTTAAAGCTGACTACTTTGCCCAATTGATCTGTTTGTTCTATCTATGTAACCTATTGATTTATGTCCTGAACCAGAACCATGGGAACTTTCCTTTCCCTCCTTCTTCCCCAGCACCACCTGCCTAGATCTGCTGGGGCCTCTATCTTTTTTCAAAATATTTGAAAGTTTCTCTTACAAATCACTGTTTATTGTTTATATATATATATAATTTTAAAATATTACATTTTAAATCATATTAAATCTGCTTCATTGCATTCAAATTGTTATTGCGATTCGGCATCCTGTTTTCTAAGTCAATTCAAATCATTTGGAATTTGAAATTGGAATTTTAAAGGGGTTCTCACTTCAGCTTTGAATGACGCACAACCAAAGGTGTTCGATGGGCTTATTCCTCAACATGACACCATTACTTCACCACACATACTACAGGGAATCAATTTTGCTATTTACTGTAATGCCGTAACATCCCGCTTGAAATATTTAAACTCATACAGCACAGGATGACACCATTCAGTCAAAGCAACAAGGAATCAAATTGCTCCATAAAATCAAAAGGCAAGAACAGCGAGTGAAGTGGTATCAAACCTCCACATGAGTTTGTCGAATTGCAAGGTGTATGAAACACGGTTTATATATCTATGTCACAGCAAGCAAGTGCATAGCAAAGAAAAAGCAGAAAAGACGCGGTGAACGGACTGACAGACAGATGTTGAATGACACTAGGGCATGGAAGCATGCAGGGAACGGGTGTCTGATGATTGTAGCAGGCTCTCAAGGGAATTCCTCTCCACTCTCTTTTGTGAATAAACGCAAGATGCTTTTCACACCAACAGTCATGACAACCTGACTGTTATTACGAACGTGTGTATTGGTCTGTGTTTGTGGGTACATGTGTGTATGGGAATGTGTTTGAGTGACTGCAAGGGAGAGAGAGGAGGATATAATTTCACACCCTGTGACTCAATAACAGGCCATCAGGACGCCCGTTGATAGACACAGAGCATCTTTACTTCTGCCAGTCCTGCTCACACTAGTCTGAGCCCGCGGCTGCCCTCTAAATTAGAGATTATCTTCAAAATTCAACACAAATGCCCACTTTGGCTCAGTCTTTTCTTGTTCTAGAACAGGACTTTGTTACTTTGTTCTCTTTGCTGACGCTTTAATGAATTAGGATTAGGGTTAGGGTTACCAATGCACTTTATTTTATAGTCCTGTTCCGCATATACATACTACGTACTTAATTTTAATAAGTGGGTAATAACTGGGTACTAACCCTGAACCTACCCTTAAACCTAACCTTAACCAATGTTGCTACCTTATGTTGTCCCTTATATTAATAAAAATTGTATCTGATAATACTAAGAAAACATGAGCTCACAATGAATTAACAGTTTTTATTAAATAACATTAATAAATATTAATAAAAAATATTGTAACATTGCTGTGTATTGCTCATTTTAGTTAATATTAGTTAATGCATTAATGCTAACAAATGAAACATTGTTGTAAAGTGCTAACATTCTTAGTATTTGTCCAAAAACACTCATATGAATATCATATGAAAGCAAAAACTACATATAGAAATAAAGTAGAAAGTATCAGGTTTGGGAATAAAGCATGTGTTAATTTGAGTTAATGTTCATTTTAACATTTACAAATACATTAATACAGTTATAGCTGTTAATATTGAGATAACATCAAAATAAAATAAATATAATTAATAAAATGCACTATAATAAATAAAATTGCTAAAAAGTGCAACAGTACAGTATGGAATATGGAATATATTTATGGCAAACATTCTCACTTCACCAGCTATTGGCCGGTGTTTCATTTAAGTTTAATATCCAGTAGACGCTGTTTGTGTGAAGTCTGGCAGAACAGCTTTCACTCGAATTTCTGCTGATACGTTTCTTTTAAATTGTAAAAGCAGCATATGGTAGAGGGAAATACTGATATTTCAATTAAGAACTCTGAAAGAAACCCAATTTTTGCAGTTTTGAGCAAATATCCTCTTGTACAAATCAAGCAACTTCTTAATATGTTTCAGCCTTTGAAAATTTCTCATTTCCTCTCAGCTCTGAATCTTTCACACAGACAGAAAAAGTAATTTAATCCCTTCTCATCATTTATATTGTGCTTTCGCTGTTCTACATAATCTCTGCTTGGGTAATGTCTGAATATAATTGGTTGGATTAATCTTGTTTACACCTCAAGACAAATGTCTGTATCTGTTGCGCATAAAAGAATACTGACAAAAATACTACACAAAAGCAAAAAGCTCTGTATCCTCAGGTGAGATGTTGTACCAATAAGCTTGCATGATTGACAGTTTTCAGCTCATTTACAAGGTCTATAAATGGAGCATATATATATATATATATATATATATATAATAACTTTAAACTACACAACCACAGGATTCCAAATGTTAGGTCTGACTATGTATTAAAGGGGTCATGACATGTCTTTATTATTATTATTATTTTATTTTAATATGTTCCTTGTGATTTACTTAAAATGTTCATAAAGTTATTTGCACAAAAAAGCTGTCAGCTGTTAAGCAACTGAATGCCAGTGGGAGGGGCCTATGGTGCGATTATATGAGATTTTGTCAATGTCTTGCTTTAGAGGCCTATGCAAATTTGTCTGGTGGCATCACAAACACCACAACATCCAAACAAGCAATTTTTGAAGCTTGATTACAGTTTTTAAGGATGTTTTAAGCTATGAAACTTTCAGGATGTACTAGTACAAAGACTTCTCAAAATGTCAATTGTCATATTTCAAAAGATCAAGGAAAATTCTGAAAAAGTCTGAAAAAGTCGGTGGGAATGGAGGATGACTTTTGAAGTATACCAAATGCAAGAATAAAGATATAGTTGCCCTTAACAATCTACTGTATTCCCTCACTGACAAGATGAATACTGCCATTATATGCCTCCCTAAAATAAAACCACTTACTTAAAACATTCATTTTAAATACGGCCTTTTTTAGATAACAGATTACAGTTTGCTTTAAGGACCTGCGCAAATCTTTAAAATATATAAAATGCCTCCAAAAGATGTCTGATTGCAACGATTCTAAACAAATATTATATCCTGTATCTAAAAGGTTATTTCAGTTTTAACTAAAAGCAATGTGTCATATGTCAACTGCTGTAGGAGAAAAAGTACATGTATAAAAGAAGTCAGGCATGTCAGTCGTTTGAGTGACTGCTGCACAGCATCGAAGAGGAATCATTTTCTAATGAGACATTTGGCGGTCAGATATTTTGCTGAAATTCAAATTAAACTTGACACATGCCGGGCCAATAACTGTCAGTTTTTGGGCCAATAGTGTGGCTGAAAGTAATGGAATAACTAAAGGCAGACTTACAAGTCAACTTTGCACAGGAAATTAGTGCCGTATTCCTCCAGAAGGAGTGAGGAGACCATTGAGGGCGGATGAGAGAGAATGACTCAGCCTTGTTACTCAACATGCAGGTTATTTGCTGACACAAGACGCCAGTGGGAATTATACTCCTCACTACCTGGACCTTTCAAAAGCCTGAAATATTTAACCAGACACGACATTCACTGTCAGATGTTACTAGTGGATTTTTCTGTCACTGAGGGTGTACAAACAGAAGACAAAAGATCAGGGTAATAAGGTCTGGATCATGGAAAATGCCCCCATCAAAGACTCTTTTGTCTCTGAAGCGAAGCAGATTTGCATATGGCGAATGCTGGAGTAAATCAGGCCTTAAAGCTATTGTTTTTACTCTGAAACAGTGTAATTATTAGTCCAAAAACACTGCGAAAGATAGGCTAATCTTGATGAGCCTGTCAGCAGTTTTTAAAAAGAAAAAAGGCAAACACAACAGTTGATTTCTAGCACATAATATCAAAGCACAACCCACCGAAATTAGAAGTAAAAACGAAGCATAGCAATAAACACTGAATTTAAATGTGGGTGAGAGTATGGATAATTGCATTGTGTGTGTGTGTTTAACAGTGCAGGCTATTAAATGAGCTAATTTAATACAATTAAATGAGCCAGTTTTTGCTTGATTTTTGCCCATCTTTCAACAACAGCCCCTTTCCAAAGCCTGCACTGCACTGTCAGGTTCACAAAACAATCTACGCTGAAATCTGCCATGTAAACTGTTAAAAGTCAAGGCGTTTTTGGTCAACCAAGTGAAAACTTGGTAAACTGAAACTGTAATTGTCATTATTTTGGATTAGATTGCAGCTGTACAGACCTTAAAAAGTTATTACCAATGTTACCCATACCCCTCTATTGCCACTTGGTATATTATGGTGGTATTGTAATGCATGTTATTATTTTAGATGCATTAGCAATTCATTGTGAAACCTACCCAGTATGTCAAACCTAATCATTCTACAGTTAAAAAGCAGTTATCAGCCATCACTGGTGTGTAATCACATTGATCTGTATAACTATAGAAAAAAAAACTAATGTGCCTTTCTATATGAGAGCTATGAAACCGCTGATGACTTAATGGAGAGTCACAGATGTGCCACGCATTTGTGAGCAATTTATTTTGAACATATGTCATGGAGATTTTTTGATTGTGTGACATTTTCCTCATTGCTGCAGCCATGTACATTTTTAAGGCAGGAAATAGGGCTGCTTCGTTTCATTTGTTGCCTTTTTGATAGTGTGTAACGCTGTTTCCCTTGTGCTTGACTGGCCCCTGAACGATTCTCCCCCCGGCACCGCGGGCCTTTATTAGAACTCTATCGGTGCTTTTAATGTGAAAATGCAATAAAGTCATTTCACGCCGCGTTGAGCAACCTCCACTTGTTATTGCGGGCCCTCTGTGTTATTGCAGGCCCTCTGTGACTTATTCACAAGTTGGGATGGGGGAAATCGCCTCCTCTATTCTCTCCCTGATGAGTCGTCCATCAGTGAGGTAAAGTTAAGGTATGCTTGCGCAATTAATAGGAACCAAAAGAATAATCAGCTTAAACTTTACATTAACCTTAATGAGTATATAGATTAATTGGGTGTTCCGAATGAACTGAGCCTCAGAGCATCACATTGTTTTTGCTCCAAATCAGAGTTTGACCCCTCAATCACCTTGCAGGTTTCTTTTCTTATTGTACTTTTGGGTTCATACTGCAATAAGATTTTTACACAGTGTGCTTACTACTTTATCTAGGTTATGACTTGAAGAGAAGTATTTCCCTTTAGATCATTAATTACTCACCCTCATATCATTCCAAACCTGAAAGACCTTCGTTCATCTTCGGAACACAAATTCAAATATTTTTGATGAAATCCAAGGGTTTCTGAATCACACATAGGCAGCGACGTTGCACCTCTCGAGGTCCAGAAAGGTATTAAAAACAATGTTAAAATAGTCCATGTGACTGCAGTGGTTCAAACGTAATGTTATGAAGCAACGAGAATATGAATATACACACACATCACACTGCACTTCACTACATTTCCCAGAATCCCCGTAGCCTGATGCTGATTGCAGCACCAGCTGCAGACTATCAAGTGGACTTTAAAAGAGACTGATGTCATTTGCAAAGTCTTGTTTCCTCTCACGGTGCATTTCTGAGCGTCATTTCCTTTTGTTTGATTACCTGGTATTGACCCTATTGTATTCCAGTTTACGGCCCTCGTTGTTTTTGTTTGCCTGGATATCTCTGCTCGATACTGTTCCCGCCTGCCCTGACTCATGCCTGCCTCATACGAGTTTTCCTGATCTCTGACATCAGTTCGCTGGTGTTTGACCCTGGCCTGTTTCACTATTCTATCTATTAATAAAAGCCTGCAAATGGATCCCAACTCGAGTGATGATTCGTTACACATGCTCACCAAAATGGCATTTATCCAAAAATACAGCAAAAACAGTTTTGTTGTGGAATATTTTTACAATTTAAAATGTATTAAAATAGAAAAGAGTTATTCATTCCTGTTAAGACAGCTGAATATTCAGCATCATTACTTCACCATCACCTGATCCTTCAGAAATCATTCTTATGCTGTTCTGGTGCTCAATAAATATTTTATAATGTTTTCTTATTGAAAACAGCTGTGCTGCTTAATATTTTTGTGGAAAACGGTCATGCTTTTTTAAGGATTCTTTGAATAAAAAGAACAGTTTTTAAAACGAAACATTATAAATGTCTTTACTGTCACTTTATATCAAACGAATGCATCCTTGCTGAACAATAGTATTAATTTCTTTAAAAATAAAAAATCTCACTGCCTCAAACATTCGTGGTTTACTTTTTAAGTACTGTATATGTGCACGTTATATCAGGTTGTATGGATGAACATATTGTGGGTACATGTATATAAAGACAGATTTCTGCTGCAGTACGCTTTACTCATCTCACGTTGCAACACTTTTCTATTTCTGATCTGTCAGATATCTCCGCAAACTGCTTCTGTTTGAGAGGAAGGTACTTAATGAGTCATGTTTATAAACTACAGCATCAATTGTTATAGTTAAAAAGAGAAAAACTCTAATGTTGTTAAGCTACGTTAATTTTCTCATCATTTCCAGTGTAATATAATGGATCTATGACGACATCTAGGTTTGACAAATGTGAATGTGAAAGTGCCCAAAAACTTAAGTTTCCCATTCAAGTTTCCAAGTCTTTTATGAGTCATAACAAATGTTGAATTGATATCTTTCCTCATTATCTATTTGCAGTTAAAAGCACCGCACAGCCACAACAAACTGATTTCCTCCTTGAGCAGCCTTTATCTGTTTCCTCGAGCTTTAAAAGTGTAGATAATTCTGTGCTTAACACTATCTGCTTTCGGCACTTCCAACAGTCAAGGCAGTTTGCATAATTTGATGACCAGTAAGTACTGTTCTGCACTCTCTAGAACGGACATTAAAAAAGACGACAGGAAGAAAAAAAAAAAAAAAAAAAAAACGAAGAGTCTGCATAAAAATAAACCGAGGTGCATCTTGCAAAGCTTTCATCAATATTAATCACCCTCAATATATGATATAGCAAAAAAGTACTAAAATAGGTCATCCTTCGTAGTACAGCACAGAGAAGTTTTTAAATAGTCTCGGGACAGGGTTATTCAATGTGACGTTTGAGAGCTCCCCACCTGCTTTGGTTTTTGAGCAAGCATTCTGCTCAACACAAAATGTCAAAATCCTTTAGTCGGCTACGTTGACATGTGATAGCAAAAGCTACAGCTGCGGACCCAGAAAGCACCCACCGTCTGAGCAGACTGCACGTCTTTTTGGTCGTTGCATCAGACAGGACAAATAGGACTGAATTTACTTGGTTTGAGTGTTCATGAAGGACTAAAAGAGGACATGATATGCAAAATTGCACAAACAGAGTTTTGAAATGCTCTGTACATTCCACTGAACACTTAGAAAGCTATAAAACTTTTATGGAAAGAAACAAAAAAAGACACAAAAGTCAATAAAATATAGCCTGTACAGGACAAAATGTGGAGTGATCAAAAGAGAACTGACATTGTACACCTGCATAAATGTCATCAATCTGTCCCTCTGTGCGTCAATCCATTGTTCAATTCTAAATGTAAGTATAAATAAGAATCCAGCAGCAAACAAACTCCAAAAAGCTTTCCAAGCAACATTAGCAACACTATACTAAATATCATTACTGAAATGCACTTTTTATTGATTTTTACTCCCAGTCTGCGCTAGATCGTAAATAGGGACCCGAAAAACAAGCATATTACATCTAATTTGATGAAACTGCTCCTTGTGACCATTCAGCTGTGTCTGTCAGAACTGATTTCAAAATTCTTAAATTGTATGCATAACTTTTAATAGTTTATGAAATTTATACATCTTTTATTGTCTTCAAGCTATTCATACGAGAATCAAGCTTATTGGAAATCTTATTTCGCATCAAAAAACCTTGATAGCAAAGCGAACGTACGCCAAAGGTACTCGCAATCATTTAGATTTTTAATTGATGTCATTTTATTGCACTTTTGTTCTCTCGATATACTTTTATACTTTATTCTTGAGCATGTTTCTAAGGGCTGTTTTATCCATTTCTGTTTTGAATTCTTTACAAATGTTTCTTTATGCTTTTGTTATTGTTGTTTTTAACTCAATAATTGTAATTAAAGCCTTGTTTTCAGCACACATTTAACCACCATGAGTGCATTGACCACCCATAAATTATGGCAAGGAAAAGATGGCCATGATTAAATAAACTGAATAGACTTTAATCATCTCTCAATATTTGAACGGCCTTGATTCGGAGTGATGTAGAGAGGGAGAGTGAATGACAGTGGGAGAGGTGAGGGGTTGAAAGCTTCTGGAGAGGGAGCAGAGGCTCACATCAGTATTGTATCATGGCAACAGAGACAGATGGAGAAGGGGTGGAAGACGTGGGTGTCAAAAAAAGGCTGTGTTTTTCACCGAGCCTGGGTTTAGTCAGCACAGAGACACTTCGACGGATAGACACATACACTCAGGAAGACACACACGCTCATTCGCATTCAAGTCGACACAAACCGCACGACCAACTCAGATAATGAACTCTGAGTCAATGTCCTCCCTGGCCATCACCAATTCTCTGGAACGTTCTTAAGAAAAATAGCGACATGAAGAATGAATAAGAATGTGTTTGCTGTTGATCCCGCTTTAAAATCCACTAAAGCCATCTACATTTACAATTAAAACCCAAACATTAAAGGATTAGTTCACTTCAGAATTTTTTCTAATAATTTACTCACCCCCATGTCATCCAAGATGTTTATATCTTTCTTTCTTCAGTTGAAAAGAAATTGTGCTTTTTGATGAAAACATTCCAGAATTTTTCTCCATAGACTTCAATGGCTACCAATGGATTGAAGATCCAAATGGCAGTTTCAATGCTGCTTCAAAGGGCTCTACATCATGGGTCTTCAACCGGGGGTCCGCGACCCCTAGGGGGTCTGCGGCAGTATTGCAGGGGGTCCGTCAATTAATGTTTGATCACAAAAAAAAAATTAAAACATGGGTAAAAACATCACAAATTTAAATAAAATATATTTGATTTTACAAATTACATTAACAGCTTTAATAAAATCCTTCCATCCACGTGCAGTCACGTGATCTCATGATACCATCAACGCAGACTATGAGCACTTTAATCTGAAAATGCTACTGGCTAATAATTTAAATAAAATTTAGAGAGTAAAATTAAAATGTGTTTTATTTAAACTTAAAGCTGAAGTTCATGTAAATGTAAAATTGTTCACCTGACAGTAAAATTAAAATGTGAAGTTCTGTTTAAACTTAAAGGCCGGGACATACCAACCCGACGTCAAAGAACTAGCGGCAACGAAAGCCCGCGGTGTTGTCGCCTCATGTCGGCTGCGTTGGGGGAAATATGTGCTTGAACACCGAAAGAACTTCAGCCGACTGTCAACTAGCACGCGCGTTCTGGGCCAGCGTATAAAGGCGATAACAGTCTATTTAAGTAGATATGTTTGTCTACATTCGTCATTCAAAAAGGGAAAGCGCAACTAAGACTGCAAGTATGCAAACCATAAACAAAGCAGCGCTTGCTTACCGTTTTGAATATCAGTCATGCTGATCAAGTTATTATTCCACTCCGCTCATGTTATTATGAAAATATTCGTGCATTCGAGTGCTCAGGTAAGATGACGTGAAATTAGAACAAGCTTCTGTCTGTGCCGTCATGACTTATTTGCTTGCTTTCATAACTTTTGCTTATATTCTCGTGAACTGACTCGTTTGCTATCTAAACCGCCAATCACAGTTCTCTCTCTCACTGACGGCCCGACGCCGATTCAACATGTCGAATCGGCCGAAAAACACCCGACGAGGACCAACTTCAGCCGACGGTGCGGAACACATTGAGAAAACTTAGTCGGCCGACGAACAAACATGGTGTGTTCCGGGCTTTGAGTTGAAGTTCAGAGAAACGCATAATTGTCTACCTGACACAATAAAATTGAAATGTATGAAACTGCAGATCTATTAAAATAATTGGGTTCAAGACTACTCTGAAATTAATAAACTGATTTTAATTGCAACAGTTTGGCATGATGCACAAATCTTTTTAACAATGAAAATATAGCCTACAGACAATGTACAACATCATAGGTCTAATCTATATTGTCTCAACATAATATTACTATCGTATTATGATTGATTTCTATTAATATCAGAGGCTCTGTTTGACACATTTCGTGTCAGGGGTCCCTGCTCCGTGTATCGCTCATCTAAGGGGTCCTTGCCCTGAAAAACGTTGAAGACCCCTGCTCTACATGATCCCAGTCGAGGAATAAGGTTCTTATAGTGGATTTTTTTATTTTAAATTTTTCAAATCGTCTTGCTCTAGCTCTGCGATGCAACATGCATTACATAATCAGTTTGGAAAGGTCACATGTGACATAGGTGAAAGTACCTAGTAAGTGTTTACAAAGCAAATATGAAAAAAAGATTTATTTTACTGTGCTGTTCCCCATGTACATACTGTGTACTTATTATAGTAACTGCAATAACTATGTAATAACTATGTACTAACCCTGAGCCTACCTTCAGAAGTTACCTTATATTACCCAGTACTTTCTTATGTAAGTACACTGTAAGTACATGTATATGTGTATATATATATATATATATATATATATATATATATATATATATATATTTATTTTATTTTTTTTTTTGACTAAAGAAAAAAAGGAATAAACATTTTGGATGACATGGGCATGCGTACATTTTCAGGAAATTTTAATTCTGAAGTGAACTAGTCCTTAAAATAAGCAACTAGATAAAAAAGTAGACTAGATGTTTCCACTTGCCCTCTAATGGATTAAAGGAAAGAGAATG
This sequence comes from Opsariichthys bidens, assembly GCA_037194245.1. Lineage (NCBI taxonomy): Eukaryota > Metazoa > Chordata > Actinopteri > Cypriniformes > Xenocyprididae > Opsariichthys > Opsariichthys bidens. The sequence continues at coordinate 6,788,243 of CM074302.1, read as the reverse complement.
CAGAAACCAACATTATGCATTTAGAAGGACCTATTTTTGTTAGCATCATGGGTTTTTCTCCAAATAACTTTTCAGGATGGTTTTTATTATTATTTATTTGTTTTAGCAGATGTCCGCAGTCTGCAGCAACTTACTGCATATACAACATACAATATTTGTGTAAAAGTGTTTGCACAAAGTTTTGTACATGTGTTTGTTTCTCTATTTTCTGGTATCTGTTTGAGTGTTTCTTCTCAGCACTGTTTATGGGGACCGTTTGCATTATGCACCAGCTGTCCCCTTGAGGTAGCTTGTCTGGGAGAGAAAAAATGGAAAGGCGAGTAGGGCTGTCAAAGTTAACATGTTAACGCATACGATTCATTACATTTGCTTGTCAGGTGGAATTTAACCACCATCAAAGCTGAATAGCAATGAAATGTCACCTATGAGTCAAAAACACCATCACAGCAGGTCAGCAGCAAAAACAACGTGTCATATGCACAGCCATAAATTGTCGAAAAACTTGTTGTGTTCTTCATTTATTTCAGGATTTCTCACGTGTTTGGCATCTTTATAGACATACTTATAACACATTTAATTTACTTTTACATTATTGAAAGTAGCACTGAACAAAAAAGCAAATAGAATCCATTATAGTCTACACTGGATAGAGTATACAGATGCCCATTCAGTTTCTGACAAACTCCACACACAGGACAAATGGAAGAGTAGTATGGTTTAAAACACCTATTTGCATCTCTGTATATACCTCAGAAGGACCTGTGTCAGAAACAAGTGGATGGTTTAATTTTAATGGAGTCCCAGATCGTGTCTGGAGAATTAAAAGTTTGTTCGGAGCATTTTACTGCAGATTGTTTTTGTAAGATGGTATAATGGAGAGTTTTGGAAACTTTTGTTGAAAGAAGAAGCCAACTGTATAGGATTTGACAGCAGCTACATCAGAAACCATAGGTAAACCATTTGGTAGTGCATTGTCTGTACAGGATGGTTTTATATTGTTAATGCTTTTGCAGGGAGGTTAAAGAGTAAACGCAGGGGGCGGAGCCTATGATGCAATGATGTAACAATGTGTCGAAAGCAACGACTTTCCAGGCCCCTTTAGCAACTTATTTATTTTCAAAAAATGTGCATATTGATAAATCTAGCGACTTTTTGGACAAACTTTGGCAGCTTCCCACATGTTTCCAGTCCTGCGAGCGTGAGGTTTTGCATTTCTGCTGCAGTCACACGTCTCTCTCTGTGTCTTGTGAGTGACAGAGAGGAGCAGCACTGACTGAAACTGAATATATCGTTGTGACTTGTGCGCTGTGATTCCGTGGCTTCTAACTTTCTCTCTGAGTTATCATTCTACATATAAATATAACTGAAATCACAGCACATCTGCTGACTTTAACAATAAAGTTTTAAACTTAAATTTTGGCTGACAACATTGTGGTTATAAATCAGGAATTTTGGCAGTGCAGTGGAAGTGACCGCTGGTTAACATCAAACTCATTGTCTGACAGAAAATTTAAATGAGAACAGAATTATTGGACATATATTATGTTATATAGTATATTAAAATATCTTATGTGAGCACAGATTAGGAGAGAAACAGATTTAAATATGATAAGATGACGTCATAAATATGCTAACTGACGCATGGCATCATCTAGCGTCAGTTAGTAACTATTCAAGCAGGCTTTAGCTACTTTTCATTGAAAATATTAGGCAAAACTGCTTGAAAGTAGACAAGAGTAGACGGAGTGAAATGCAGTTAAGATGGACATTTCTCACCTCTTGCAGGGGATCTGCCTCCTTTGAGCTCAAAGGCAGATTTAGTGTGATTAATGTTCATGTGCTTTGTTGATATGTCACCACACCATGACATCAAGTCTGACACGTTTCTATCTGGCATGCAACGCGGGGTGATCGCTGGTGATCGGTTCTGTGCAGATTTTACTCATCTCAAATGAGTCTCATATCTTATGCATTTTCCTGTGTGAAGTCACAGATCCCACAATCTGCTTAAGTCGTGACGTTTCTGAGTCTAAGCCTCCACATGTTTCAAGTGAGTCTATTTTCTTGCAGCCATATATGAGCGCTATTTTTTTTAAGCACATATTTAAGCTAAATGTGCTTTTACAAACTTAAAGAAATAAGCTTTGATTTTGGGTAGTATTACACACTGTGAGTACATACTAGCACCTTGTTTGCTTTTGGAATCTTGTTTGCTTTTTTTTTTTTTTTAAACTGTTGGAATCTGTTAGAGCACTTAGATGCGAAAATAATGATGTGTGACATCAAATTTAAGTAAATATTCAAACAAGTTATGATACTTGCATGATGTTATAATGCTACAAAGTCCTCTTGAACTGTGTGTGTGTGGGGGGGTATTTCCTACGTTATGGGGACCAAATATCCCCACAGGTATAGTAATACTAGTAAATTTTGATCTTGTGGAGACATTTTTTTGGTCCCCATGTGGAAACAAGCTCATAAATCATACAGAATTATCTTTTTTGAAAATCTAAAATAGCAGAACATTTTCTGTGATGGGTAGGTTTAGGGGTAGGGGTAGTGTAGGGGGACAGAATGTACAGTTTGTGCAGTATAAAAACCATTACGCCTATGGAATGTCCCCATAAAAAATGAAAACACAACTGTGTGTGTGTTGTGTGTGTTATATATATATATATATATATATATAATATATATATATATATATATATATATATATATATATATGAAACTATTTTATATTATTTGCTTTCTTTGCTTAAAAAAATCAAACTGTGTTAACACATTAACTACAAAAAAATTAATGATAATTACTATTTTAATAGACTGACAGCCCTAAAAAAAACACCATGCATCTACTATCAAATTAGCACTGTTGCACAAAAATTCAGGCTTTTCCTCTTCCAGGTTTTAAAAGCTCATTACAGCTCTTACAGCTCCACCACCCTGTCTCGTTTCTCGAAACACTGTGCCGCTGTTGAGTCACGTCTCACAAAATGTGCCTGAAAATGGGAAATCGTTTAATTCATAATGAAAACCATTTCTGAGCCACATAATTAAGAGGGCTCTCTTTTAAAAGGGACACATGATTAATTTGTTTCGCAGAAAGCCTGCGAAGGTAATTAAAACAATGACACTTTTGCCCCGATGAACTTGTAAAAATTTTCCTTGTACATGGCTTGAGGGATGATGTGCGTTGTCGGTGCTCGAGGCTGGCCGGTTCGATATCATTCTTCGCTTTAGTTATGACCTTACGCTCATTTAATTTCGCCAGAAGCATGAACATTTCTGAGGATTTTTTTGCTTGTCGTCAGCGCCAAAGTCATTGGTGGTCATAAGTTTTTGAGCGTTTCCTTAAATTACATCACTTTTCCACTGCCCTGTGATGAACCAAGACAACTGCAGTGGTATTTCCAGGAGCGTTTCAATCCATATTTTAATTATATAAATGAAAAGCTAGATACGTTTAATAAAAATTATCCAATATCCTCAAAATAAATGTTAAAGGAACAAAATTGACATCATTTACTCCCCCTCATGTCGTTCCAAACTTGTATGAGTTTCTTTCTTCAGTGGAACACAAAAGAAAATGTATTTTTGGCCATATAATGAACGTCAATTGGAACTATTTTTTTCGATCCATTTACTGTCATTGCATGAATAAAAATAATCTTCAAAATATCTTCTTTTGTGTTACACAGATCTGCAGATAAAACTCATACAGGTTTGAAATGACATGAGGGGGAGTAAACAATGACATTCTTTCATTTTTGGGCAAACTACTCTTTCAAACCTACATTTTCTGCAGATCTGTGCCAGTTTTTGCTTCATGCGAGCAGCTAAGACAGGAGACATCACAGGCGTACCACCACATGTCTCAAGAATGGAAATGAGTAGAGGGTGGATATGGATTTGTGAGGGCCAGCAATTAAGATGAATTGAGAAAAGGGAGGGCTGAGATCCCAATAAGACCCTGCTGCCGTGTAATTACATGCTCTCTGCTTCTTATCGAGTGGATCCAAAGATCTCAAGCCTGCTAGATTTACGAGAGACCAGTGTGGCAGTAGGGGGCACTTGGAGGTAAAGTGTCATCTCTGCTTAACAGCTGCGACCATATTTATCCACAGCTGATTTTATGAGAAAGGGCTCACATCCCTAGGGCTGACCCCGGAGGAGGGAAAAGCAGGTGAGCGAAGACAGACAGAACAAGTCATGAAAAATCGACCCAGTGCGATGATGCACGTTCCAATGATTCCAACGATCTCGCAGTGTTATGTCGGAGACTCATCATTCCAGGCAACGGCTGAGAAATCAAGCCCGATGACGAGAAGTGGTTAGGACGGCATTTCAAACACACTCACAAGCAACAAGAGGAGAGGAGGAAATGAAGCCATATCCTGCTTTTATAAAAGAGGTTGCTATTCCAAGACCTCTGCGTGGATGTTTGCGTGGTTTCCTTAGATGACACTTTTGAAAAATCCATCCCCGAAGGCCTTTGATGCCTCATGCTCCCAACAGACCGCGGCCGAGGAGAGGCGTACGGGTTCCTGGACATCAGAGACACTGGGAGAGGAGGACACGGAGACATTTGGCTGAAAAAAAAAAAAAACAGCTGAAGATAGACAAGGGAATGGGGAGAGAGGCGATGAGAGAATGGGATTTCGTGAAACATGAAAACTGCTAAAGGGAACAGATATGGTGTAGGTAACGAGATTTGGAGGGAGAGAAATGGAGAGTCTCAGATGGATGAGACAAAAAGGATAGAGGCAAGAAATGTGAATCTCTTCCATTATAATAACCCACCTCTGACTCTGGGTAGTGAGACTCCTTGCTTATCTCATCTTCAACCCAGAATAAAACCCATTTTCAAGCCTTAGAAACAATATAAAGAAAGGTTACCATGACCAACATCCGTGACACCCCTAGTTAGAGCGAGGCCGAGGAGGAGCATAAAAATGCATGACGTGCCAAGGTCCCGCGTGTACCATCCTGATTGTCGGGCAGCACAGAAGAGCAACAGATATCAAGCTGTGTCACAGTAATTTGGTGCAACAGACATGGCGAAGGATAATCATGTTCATGAATCCTTCTCATTTTAGTACTTTATTTTATTATGTAGGTCTTCCTTTCTCTCCCTGTTCCCTTTTCTCCTTTTCTTTCCTGGATTACAGGCATTTTTGACATTAATATCTCTTTAGGCTAAACAGATTAAGGGCTGTAATGATTCTCGACAGTGCCTGGGAGCACGTGAGTCACATATTTGAGCTCGGATGGCAATTTTGGTTGAAATGTTCCAGCGACGCCAGATACACCGCAACGTTAAGTGCCTTGTCTTTTCTCATCCGAACTGGATATCAAGGCTGCAAACCCTGCAAACCGCCCCGGGGGAAGATGTTTAAGCAGTGAGATGGGGGTTGTGGCTTAGACGCCTCTGCTCATCTATGCCCACAAGTTCTCCATCTTCTCTGCTTCTCACAGAGAGTTAGAAAACAAAGTGGTGTACGTGCCAAACAACTCTAACTTGCAGGCACAGGGGCTGCCAGCACTGATAATTCTGCCCCTGAAGTGCAATTGTCATTCAGCACCCTTTTCCTTCAAAAACAAGTCAGATGAGAACAGCATCGCACAAGCCAATAAAGCAAGTAGATATTTAGACCACAATGTTACAGAAAAACAAAGCAGAAGAGATTCATTGTGCAAAGACACCGGCACCCGCACTGAACTGAAGTACGGTTACTTGCAGGTATAAATAGGAGTGAATGGTATATAATATCACTGAAAGAAAGCGACCTGGTCATGTTATTTCTACACTACTAGAGCCATTGAGCAATGTCACAGTGTGTTCACACTTTTTGTTAGAATAGTAGAATAATTGGCATAATGACTTGCTTTTAGTTGTCTTTGTATATTTAATATAATATTATTCCCAGTTAAGTGAGTGCCCATGTTTTCTTCTTAGATAAGCCAAAGAAACAAACTGGTCAGTAACATTTTTTAATCCATCAAGGGGGCTTTAAATTGATCGAAAGTTAAGTTAAAGCTATTTTAATCTTACAAAAGATTTCTATTTCAAATAGACACTGAAAAACTTTCCATTCATCAAAAACTCTATCATGGTTTCCACAAAAATATTAAGCATGACAACTTTTTTTTTTTTCAACATTGATAAGATAATAATAAGAAATGTTTCTTGAGCAGCAAATTTCTGATTTCTGAAGGATCATGTGACAATGAAGACTAGAGTAATCATGCTGAAAATTAAGCTTTGCCATTACAGGAATAAAAAGTTTTACATTGTAATATTACTAATTTTACTGTATTTCTAATCAAATAAATGCAGCTTGGAAAACTACAAAAATTTGCTCAATAAGAATCAAAAGAACATTTCAAACAATATAACAGGCAATATCTTTAAAAAAAAGAAATGAAAAACCCAAGAATAAATGCATAGTTCTGCATTTTTACAATACTTTGAAATCAGAGACTTAAGGCTCTGTGAATTCCCACGGGTTATAAGTGGGATCTGATAGCAAGATCGATATAAAAACAATTTTATTAAATAATACTTTGCTAGAATAGGAGAAAGTGTTTTATCATCAAAATTAAACAAATAAAAGAAAAATACATGGCACCCTTAGGAGAAGGATTTGTACAAATTCGAATTCCGTCTCTGAAACCAACAATATAATTTAACAAAGAGGAGATGGATTATTTTATTAATTGTGAAGAATGTGATAAAACATGTAGTGTTGCTGACTTTTTGGAAGTGGGATTTCATTGTATCCCACTGGTTTAACAGAAACATCAATTCTTTTAAACCACCTTTATGTTGAAATAATGAATCAAACAACAGCAGGAAATAAAAAGGCAAAATAATGACTTTTTACTGTTAGGTGAGAACAGGGAGACTGAAGAATACATTCTTCTATAAAATCCATTTTCTCAAAGAGGAGAGGTTTGATTACACTCTCATTTGACTCCTATTCATAAAACAGCAGCCTTTTGTATAAATATAAAATTGTAATGTAAAGTTTAACTTACATAACCTAGTTCCTTATTTCCAGATAAAATTATGCCTTAAAAATCAAAATACTCCTTTTTGTGCTATGGGTCAAAACAAGCTTCAATAACAAAACACTACCAGCTCCCCTACTAGGCCTGCACACTTACAGTAGCCTATTTTGAGTACATCATTACACATAAATATATCATTACTGTGAATTTGTCAGGGAACATGACAGGAATATATCAGTAAAACTACAGTATCAACCACTAAGAACATAGCAGCAAATCTCAAGAAGCACCTGGAAGGCAAACACAACACCGCTGATGCCTAAGGATCCACATGCTAATGATCTGAGCCAGGTCGGTAACCAGACAAACAACAAGCACAGAGACTTACTTAAATCATCCTCCAAGGCATTAACCCAGCAGAGCTAAACATACTTATAGTTGGGTATGTGGTGCTATACTCATCTCCATATTGGAGTCATTCTTTTTCCACAAAATAATTGACAGAATCCATGTACATTAACAAGAGAGCACTCGACGAGAGAGGGAAAAAAAATGGTAACGCTTAATTTCAATAGTCTGCTAGACATTCTACAAACTATGAGTAAATTTTCAACTGCATGTCAGCTTGTTCTACTAACTTTTTCCCTATAACCTAGCAGTCTACTAATACTCTAATGAGAGTAAAAATCTATGGGAGTTAGTTAATGCGTAGTTGCAAAGTTACTTCAAGTTAGTAGAATGTCTAAAGTGGACAATCAAAATAAAGTGTAACCAAAAAAAAAAAAAAAACACATTGCATGCTGTGCCTCAAGATGCCAAAAATAATAATAATAATGTTTGAGGGCTTCCAATATATCTGAACAGCTTTAGACTTAGAGAATCAATCGCAAAAAATAGCTATCTATTTAAATCATTTAAATTTAAATCAAAGCTACTAAAGCAAAGCAATAAAAAGAAAAATATTGGTTGCATGTGTAAAAATGTTCTCCTATACAGGCTTTTTGGCAAAATATCTGAATGCCTTGAGACACTGCCCCTCACATCAAATCACTCATTAAAATATCTACAAAATATGACTTGAGTGAAATAAGGAGAACTTGTTAATTAATTGACCTTGGTGTCCAATACATTTTTGAAGTCTTTTTCTGACCTCGCGTTTGATGACTTGGGAGGATGAAAAATCAGGAGTGAGAGAGAGAGAGAGAGAAAAAAAAAATTAGATTACATAAACTACACGTCAATTGCTTAAATAAGTTTTTGACACACAGAATAGATGATATTTAATGCCTCCCAGCCAATGCTTCAAGAAAATTCCCTTCCAAACAACTCGTAAACATTCAACTCGAAAGCAGCCGTAAGGACTGAGCCATTCTCACCCTTTCGGTCCGTCCAGCCATGAAGGCAGCGCCTCAGGATTCAGACCAGGGCTTCTGTCTCAGCTAATCAATCCACATGGTAAGCAGTCTTTTTCAGGCTTTAAAGACAAGCTCCACTCATCCGTGGCTCAAAAAGCTCAGGAGGAAGATCAACAATCAGCGGGTCCTGAGTGTTAAAGAGTTAGTTCAACCAAAACGTAATTTTTTGTCATTAATTACTCGACCTTCATGTCCTCCTAATCCTGTAAGACCTCAGTTCATTTTTGGAACACAAATGAAGATATTTTTGATGAAATCTGAGGGTTTCTGAACCACACATCTTTTGAGGTCCAGAAAAGTAGTAAAGACATCGTTCGAATAGTCCATGTGACTACAATGATTTGTGTGTTATGAAATGACAAAACAAAAATAACCACTTTATTCAACAATTTCTTCTCTTCACTGTCAGTCTCCTACACTGTAGGGAATGCAGTGCAGTGCTTCTGTGTTTACGTCTGAATGCCAGCTCAGTATTGGCTGACGCGGCGCATGTGAGCACATAATGACCTAGGAGCTGGCCAATACAGAGTCAACTACAGGAGACTGACAGGGAAGGGAAAACATTGTTGAATAAAGTCATTTTTGTTTTGTTTTTGCGCAGAAAAAGTATTCTCGTCGCTTCATAACATCAAGGTCGAACCGCTGCAGTCACATGGACTATTTTAACGATGTCTTAACTACCATTCTGTGCCTTGAAATTGGTTATGATGTTGGGAGGTCAGAAAGTTCTTGGATTTCATTAAAAATATCTTAATTTGCTCCAAAGAAGAACGAAGGTCTTGCAAGTCTTTCAAGACTGTGAACTTGCTAAATATATTTTACAAAAACATTGACATAGCAGTCTTTTACGGGCTGTTACCAATGTGCTATTTGTTCCCTTTGGATTTTTCTCTGGGTTCTTGTAGAAGAGAGGGAAGAGAGGCTTTGATCCACGCTTAGCGTCCTTCCTCTGCATTTTCATATAATCCCGGTGGCTGAAGCCAGAAGCCCTTTTATCTGATACTGCCAGTGCAGGTGGGATCGATAATGCCTTGGCCTGCAACTGAGAGACAGTTCCTAGATCACAGCCCCCTTCCATCCTAACTCCTATTGATCTTCATTACTTCCACAGGACATCGCTGCCTTTCCCAAACCCTGACCAGCCACTGCAAACCAGCCCACTGTGTCCACTCCACAAAGCTACATCCATAATACACTAGTGATCAATCAGATGGTTACATTGTCTAATTTGGGTGAAATTTGCTGCATTTATCATCTAGAGATAAACATGACGAAAAGTTTATATTACATTTTTCAATTTGGCCAATAATGACTGATTGCCCTGTATCTTCAGTATCCACGTTCACAAAATATGACACACATGTTGCTTTTTGTCTATGTGTGCCGCATTTTATATATTACATTAAAAAAGTAAACTTAGGATGAAAACAAAAAAACTTCGAAGGAAGCTGCAAGGTAGATAAGTAATACAATGCAATAAGACTTAAAATTTGGTGGTAAATATTAAATACTCATTATATAATACAAAATAATTTAAACCTTAAACACATACCTCGCATACCTTTATCAACGATTCTCATTCTCATTCATTTTTTACAGTTAGACATTAACCTTCTTAGTATTCCTCATTATAAACAATATAACAAGAAATATAAAAGAATGCCTTTTTTCTCATTTTGGTAAAAAATGTGTATAGGGTTGCTAGAGATCCGAGGTATGTAATAGTGTAAGTATATATATATATATATATATATATATATATATATATATATATATATATATTTTTTTTTTTTTTTTTTTTTTTTTTTTTTTTTTTTTTTCCTTTCAACAATAATTGAATCTCGGATCACTCAATAAGTGCAATTCATCTTTATTCATCAAGGTGCCAAAACAAATGATGATGATGTGATGTTTGATTCATCAGGGTTACTTTCAATATGTAATAATGATTGGCGAAACGTTCATGCATTTAAAGGATAATTTAATATAATATAATATAAACTCACACACACTAGATATATAAAAGAGTGTAATGTACTTTTTTTTAATGTATATTATAAAAACATTGAGTTCTGTTTAGATTTTTTTACTTTTATATGTACTGTATGCTCAACTTTTAGTAAATTGTGCAAGTTTTATTTTTAAACTCAGTTTTATTGGTAGATTTTACCATGCCACTGGAGTGATGTAAATAGGATGTCTCCGAGGTACTACCACATCGACAAGGTGACTTTCAATATGTGAAATTATTTATGCATTCACACGGTGAGCCAAATATGAGATCGTCCTGGATATAAATCTTACTTAGTGAGCCGTGACTGTCTGGATTATCACACTCATTCCTTCTTTCAATGTTCATTCAATACACTGGACCCCCACAAGTTCAAAGCTGACCTTATAGTTGTATCAAGACATGATGTATTGCCAAAGTACCAACACAACGTGATTGGGTCGGCAGCATTACCCATATGATAACATGAATGATACCTCAGTTGCATGTGGCACCTGGCGACCCTGATAAAATTATGATGACTTGCAGCTAATAATTGATGATAAACTAGTCCACAACATCTTTATATTAGTCCACGACTGAGGCTGCAAGTTATTTCCTCCCCTCTCTCCCATCCCGAGACTGCAGCTGTGAATGCACAAGGTGAAATAAAAAGGACAGTTAAAAGAGAGTGTGATAAACAGAAGGCACAGCAAGTAAATGAGAGCAGTTTATTGAATGGCAAAGCTCTAAGGTGCCACTCTTTCTCACCGAGTAAGGCTAATTCAATTCCCTCCCATGTCCCATCAAAGAGTGCTTAAGAGTGTGCCGCATCAAAGCTGTGCCGGAAAACACAGAATGATTGTAACTCAATTGTTGCCGGCCCGTCATTGATTGCACACTGGCATAAAGTCGAGTACAGAGACAAAAGACTTTCCTGTCCTTCCCTGGACTCTGTAATCACCTTTCTGATGTTTCAAGACTGTGAATCATGTAGCAATGCTAATAAAGCCTGAGGGTAACTCGACACAGGTCAAAAACGCCTCTCAGAAAGGAAGAAGTAACCAGACATACTGAAAAAAGCCCACAGAGCGGCTCATATGAATGGATGTGGAGAAGTAAGGCAGCACTGAGTTAACTGACATCTAGTACAGTGAATAACGTACTGTGGTTTTATAGTATGGAGTAGTAAAACCCGATAAGTTACGGTAACTCAAACCATTTGAGGAAATCAGTTTTAATACTAATAAGTATTAGTACTGTTAACTCATATACTTAAAGTTAAATTCAATTACATTTTAGTGTTGGTTTAGTCAATCCTTAGAGTAAACTCAACTTAAAGATTTTAAGTTTATTCCAGTTATTCAGGTAACAAATCGAACTAAAGGTGATTATATACGTGGTAACTTTTTGTGCAGTGTTGTCAAGCGATGTTACTTGAGTACTTTCACATTTATATCTGGATACTTTAGATCGAAATTTCTTGTCCATTCTCAATGGAAAAGTGGCCAAGCAACATTGTTGCATCGTTTGTATCATCACCTATACTATATAGCTACTTAAATGGTTTAAGGAAACCGATTGCCTTAAATGGTTTAAGTTCATCCAACTCAAAGTAATAAAGTTACATAAGAATAAGCAAAAACTAACTTTGGTAAAAAGTAATGATGGCAGAGCAAAATTGATTTGTGTATTTATAATTGTTTGTATTTATTTGATTAATTTTTAAGTTAACCTACGCTATACAAACATAATTTCTCAGAAATCGTTATTTAAAAGACATTAGAATCCATGGAATAAGTTCAAATTTCTTTTAAATATGCTGTGGTCAGCCATTGACGTAAGAGACAAGATTAAATGATTTCTTTAACTTAAATCATAGAGTTTAAAATGGCATATTATTTCTAGTATATTCTAATATTGAGTTCACATAACAAATATTTGTTAAATATTGCAAAATGAAAAATGCAAGAATGCAAAACAAACATGACAGCAATCCATGTGATCCAAAATTGGTGAATCAATGTCAACATGTAAATCATTGGTTCTTACCAACTGTTCAAAGCTGGTTCAGAATACATTGTTTCATCAACTGGGGCAGTACTGATGCTGTTGAGTTTATTTTGCATGGTTTCTCAAGCCCATCAACCCATCAACTTTAATTATATAAATAGAAGAAATATATATATATCAGCCACCCTGCTCTCTAAGACTCTGATATTGGCATCTACGTAAGGCCATCAAAACAAATCCATAGCATTTGACCTCTAATTATTTTCATCTTCTTCAGACATTTTGAGCTTTTCAAGAGGTCTGAGACTAATTTTCTTTATTAGGCTCTGGTAAAAAATCCACTTGGCTTAATGCCAACTTGCAAAACCCCGGTACGGTTTAGTGGTTCAGATTCTTAAATTTGCACTTCCTATGCTTGGAGTTCTCCATTACTTGAGATCCAAGTACATAAACTGAGTTTTTATGTGTTTCAATGCCTCCAACCAAATGTGTCTTATTCTGGAATCAACGACACCAACTCCTAAATGAGGATCATTGTCTGGCTATGGAGTCTATTATCTGGTATGCTAGCAGTAGTGTATGCATTGAAGGGCATGTAAAAAAAAAAAAAAAAAAAAAAAAACGGTGAGAAACAACCAAAACTCTCTAAGGGCCATAGTTGGTCCATGTGAGGGATTTTCTGCAGGTTGCATCAGGCAGTATGGTAGCAGGTGGGGGGTACTTAGGTGCAGAGGACAGAAATTTCTTTGAAATGAATTTAAATTACTCAACCTAGACTGTTCATTGTTTCTGGAGACATTGAGTCCCATTAGAAGCAGTCATTAAAAATAATAACATTTACACTTTATACACACACAGAGAGATAGAGAGAGACACACACATACACACTTAAACTGTATACAGTACAGTTCAAAATTTGAATTTATTTCAATAACAATAAAAACAATCATATTGTGGAATATTATAATAATTTAAAATAACTGTAGTCTGTTTTAATATATTGTAAAATGTACTTTATTTCTGTGATAAAGCTGAATTTGCAGAATCATATTCCAGTCTTGAGTGTCACATGATCCTTCAGAAATCATTCTAATATGCTGATTTGATGTTCAAGAAACATGAAATGTTATCAATGTTGAAAACAGATTTACTGCTGAATATTTTTATGATTTTTTTTTCTTTTTTCAGTATTCTTTGATGAATAGAACGTTCAAAAGAACAGTACTTGTGTGAAATCTTTTGTAACGTTATGAATCTTCACGGCTATTTTGATCTCTTTTTTTTTTTTTATGGCACCATTCCATTGATATAAAATGTACAAATAGGCCTATTCTATCCCCTAAACCATCACAGAAAACATCATGCATTTTTAGATTTTCAAAAAAAATCACTTGTTTTCCGCATGGAAACCAAAATATGCCCCCATTTTGCCCCCATAATATAGGCTTTACCAGGCCAACACAACACACACACACACACACACACACACGCATAATGCAAAATATGATTATGATTTGTCAACACCATAAGATGTCAAACCAACAGATTTTTTTTGTCTGATAGTGGTGACATTTCAATAAATGGAGCTGAAAGGAATGCAACATTTAACAATATTTATAATAAATGTTTGACATGACTATGCCTTCTTTTCATATCTGATATGTTCCATATTGACAGACAGACAATGAAAAACAAATATTTTGCAGGAAATTGTGCCAAACCGTAAATGAATCATTTTGAACATGTCTACCATTGATCTTTTTATTCATTTGCAGCCTGTTTTGCTCCATGTCTCAGTAATCGGTGTGCTGATATAAGGAGAGAAAACCTATAAGTTCATACTCTCACAAGCACACATACGCATTTGTCACTCTCTATCTGTGTCCTTACTTTGACAGCTGAACCTCGAAGGCTGCAGACATACTGAAGTTCTCTAATCAGCTGACTTGGCTGACCGTGTCGCTCCGATTGCCTCGGCAATTAGAAGTCTGGCCACATATTGCTGTCTGAGGCCAGACCAAAAAGTAGGATAGAGAAGAGATATACAATCTATAGATTATAGGGATTACACACCAAATCACACAGCAAAAACAAACCACCCCAGAGATGCTTGTCATGCATTAACAAAAAAAAAGATTTATTACCAATTTTTAACACATATCATGGTTTACTTGAGATGAGTGTGAGCATGAGTGTAAATAATTGTTATATATATATATATATATATATATATATATATATATATATATATATATATAAAAATGTATTTCACTACAGATTATGTAACATATTATAACGTATATCGTAAAATTGCTCAAGTTTAGTAACTTATACTAATAACTGTGGAACAAACACAAAAAAGGTAATTGTGAGATAAAAACTTGACTTCGACTTTTTCCCTCAGAATTGCGTGATATAAAGTTGCAATTGCTAGTAATAAAATCAGAATTATGAGATATAAACTCGCAATATTGAGAAAAGTCAGAAATATGAGATATAAACTCATAATACTAAATTCACGATTGCAAGACAAAAAATTAGTATTGCAAGTTTATATCTCCCAATTCTGACTTTATAACTTGCAATTGTGAGTTTAAATCTCACAGTTCTGAGAAAAAGTTGCAGTGACCTTTTTTACAATATAAAATGACTCACAAACAATCAAAACACCAAAACAGTCAAAAACATGAAACTTAACTCCGCTTTTTCAGACTGTCAGAGAATCACCAATTGCTGCTTAAATGACATTAAAATTCAAAGTAATCACTTTGGTAATCTAAAATACTTTTCAGATGTAACTGTAATCTGATTACCACCCATTTAAAATGCAACTGTAATGAAATACAGTTACTCAAATTTTGTATTTTAAATACGTAACTAAGTTACTTGTATTTCGTTACTCTCCAACCCTGTATATATATACTGTATGTCAATCTCATAAATCAGTAACTCACAATTGTGAGTTGATATGCCATAACATTGACTTTTCTAAAAATTATAACAAGTCAAAATGATGATATACTAAGGCATATTTATGAGATAAAAAGATGAAAGAGCGAGGCAACAGCAAAACATAGCTAAAGTTCCAAATGAATGCTGCATCTAAAAAACAAAATCGGTAACACTTTACAATAAGGTTCATTAGTTAAACATTAGATAATGTATTAACTAACATGAACTAACCATGAGCAATACATTTGTTACTGTATGTACTAATCTTCATTAACATTAGTTAATTAAAGTACAGTTGTTCATCGTTTGTTCATGTTAGTTCACAGAGCATTAGCTGATGTTAGCAAGATTTTAATAATGTATTCGTTAATGAACAAAAATTAATAAATGTTAGTTCATGTTAACTAATATTAACTAATGAAACGTATTGTAAAGTGTTACCACAAAATCCCACAAAAAGTAAATGAGATGTTATCAAACTTTAAAAATCAACCAAATAAAAATAAAATCTATCAGTCTGCACATTGGGCTGAATTCATTACAGAAGTGTAATACTTAAAGGTTGAGAACAAACTGTAAACAGAATATCTGTGGTATATCAATACTGGGACTCTTTGTAAGCACTGCTTAAAAGATGTTACTGAAAACAGCAGAATCAAAAGACGGTGCTTCAGATTCAACAACCAAAACACTCTCAGAGTAAACAAAAACTCGAGTAACTGGAGTGGAGTCCAAACACTGTTCAGTCTAGGTGATGTCCTGAAGGCTAGAGCAAAACACACTCTCACAGTCCATGCCTCCTGCAAAAGTGAGCCACAGATCTGTCACAACACAGGCCTGCAGAGACTTTACCCCTTTGTCATAGCGGTTCAAGAACAGCTCTGTTTTCCAGCTGGCATTTGAGTTGCCAGGTATGACAAGTGGAAGCTCTGCTTGAGCAGGACACATCTACATTCACCCGAAGTCTGGCTGAGACGCTTCGTGACAGCTCTCCTTTCCTCGCCCCCTCGACACAACCCCATCCTTCCCCCGGTTCAGAAGAGCACAAGTCTTGACTGCTAAGTCACTGTCTCTCTCTCGCAGCCTGTTTGCCAGGTCTCCCTTTATAGTCCTTTTCCCTTATTCTTGTCCATCCTGGTCTCAAGGTCTTAACTCTTTCTCCCACAGCTACATTTTGTCTTGGCGGCCGCTGTAAAATCTCCAGGGTTATGCAGACAGCAATGGAAGATTCGGTATATAGAGATAGACGTGCAGTTTTGGAAAGAGTGACCATTGTTGCAGTGGCCTGCAATGTTCAGCCTCTCTAGAGATCTTCTACTGCAATTCGTGTTTACATTTATGTTGCTTTCTTATCCAAAGCTTCTTATACTAAGGACAACATGGTCTATTATGGGCAACTCAGCAGGAAGTAAAGGCTACAAAGTCACATAGTGCTATTAAAACACTGGGAAGATAAAGCCAAACTGGTAGAACAAGGTTTGGTTCAGACGCCGCGGTTTGGATTATTGATATTTACATCTAGTTGACAGTTTAATTAAAAACAGAGGTACAAATATAGAATTACTCTGCAGCTGTGTTGCTTCTCTTCTCAGCATGAGCAGAGATGTAAAGCTCTTTTCCGAAGCTTCAGCAATAACCTGCTGGCTTCCTAGAAAATGTGGGTGAAGGATAGTGGAGCTTCAGCCCTCTCTAGTGGTGCCTTAGTGAAATGATCAAAGACACTCTTTGTTTTATGGCCACTGTGTTTCCATCTCTAGTTGAGGCTTCAACCAGTTCCATGATCTCCATGCTGATATCTCTATAGCAATGCTTCTCAACCCGCCATGAATGCAAATGCGGCCCATGATGTGCCGAAAATATTTTAATAGTTTGTTCCAGTTTTACAATTTATTTTTGTTTTTAAATTACATCAGTGGATTCATTGAATATAAGTTTGAACTATAATTATTTTTGTCATATTAAATCATTTTGCTGATCATATGTTATTTTCAGACATGGCCAGACCTACTAGTATATATACTGCATACTTAACGGACACTTACAAGCGCGCGCTTTGGCAGAGTTCCAATAGTAGTCATTATTTTTGTAAATTTATGGTTAAAAATGGACAAATGTGTTATTAGAGGAGAAAAACGAAATGAGTGACATACCAATGAAGGAACACATTCCAAACAAGAAGATCAGCAGCGAAGAATGGAAGAATTAGTTTACTGTCAATGAGCGAGATGTGCAGCTTTTGTTTGCTCTGTAAAGTACTTGGCATATGCAATGACATGTGAATTTGATGTGTTTGTTTGATGTACTTTGTATCGATTAAAAAAAAAAAAAAAAAAACGCATTGGCAAACGTGAATGCTGCGCGAGGTATTGTGACGTGGCAGTAAAAGTATGCTATTTGGAGTAAAAGGCGCCCCTGCTGTTGGGGCGAAACTAAAGACACAACAACATGATAAGAAATTTCTGGCTGACTTTTCCAACGACATGACATGGTTAAATTCAGATGGTAAATATATATCAAATTATGTGTCCACCTTAGAGATAATGTACATATTTATAATGAAACTATCATATTTAAAATTATGTTATTAATCATATCATATAATAAAATATCATATTTTTGTTAATAATTAATAAATTATTATGGGATCTTATTCAATGCTTTCAGAATCTTTACCTTTTTAAATGATTTTGTTGCTGTATTTTTAGATACATTTTAATTACAGTATATGTTTTGAACAAAAATGTATTAGTTTATTTATCAAGATAAACCAAAATAGTACAAATTTTGCTAAAGTAATTGTTTTGAACAAGTTTTAACTTTTAACAATCAGAATCAGAATCAGAAAGAGCTTTATTGCCAGGTATATTTACTCATAGGAATCCACAGTGCAACAGAGTGACAGCGACGAGACAAGACACAGATAATAAAAAGAATAAAAGAATAATATACAAATATACAAGAAGACAAAGTGCAAAAAAACAACAAAACCAAAAAAAATAATCATATGGGAGTCCTGAAAAGAACCTTTTTCTTAGTGTGTGCCTTTAGCACTGTTGTATACTAATTAATGAAATGCAGATTAGTAAATAAATAAATCGGATTATTTTATATTAATAACTTATATTGAATAAATTATTAAATACATGTTCACTGCCATTCAAAAGTTTGCAGTCTTTTTTTTTTTTTTTTAGAAATTAATACTTTTATTCAACAAGGGAATGCATCTTTGGCAAACATAAGAGACCTTTTTTTTGAAAACATAAATCCCCAAACTTTTTTAAAGTGTATGTAATCATTTCTAACTGCTTTCTGTATATCGTAATAAGAAACTAAAGAGAATCAATTAAAAAAAAAGATTACGTAAATGTCTAAACATATTACGGGAATTGGTGGTTAGGGAATATGGTTAATTATCTTTTTTTTAACTCTGATGTGAAATGCAACCTGGAGGACATATTTTCGTGAAATTTGCCTGTTAAGATTTCTGTCAAGCAGAGAGAATGAGTGACAGGTTTTCAAAAAGCGAGGGCAAAGTAGGACAAAGTGTTGTACAGCTTTTATAATACCATGTTTCATGAATCACTGTGAGAAATGAGCAATAGGGGCACTTGCTAACAATGTTTATACCTGGGTTATGAAAAAGTCATGGTAAATCCTGCTCTGTATTCAAAATTTTAGAAGTTTAATATAAAATACTTCACATTTTATAGGTCTTGGGACTATCCTACCGCCTGGCAAAAAAAAAAAAATCTGTGCGAGGATATCGATTTGAATGCAACTGTTGTGGGCAAATTTATGGCAGGAAGAAGGGTGGAGGAGATCAGGCCAGGCTAGTTTTCAAAATACACACAGCAGAAACATGCCAAATCAGTGAGGACTTCCAGAAACATGTTCTGCATAAGCTGTTATGTGTTATAGGTAAACAAACTTGCAATACTGTATATCTGCATGCAAAATCTGAAAGACTGGTATCGTATATACAAGCTGACAGCCTAAGGCATTATATTTTAAAACAAACTCCATTTGACAGCATGGAGGTAAAAGTTGTATCCAATTACTCTCGGAAAGCCTCGCAGAAGCAACATGACAAATATTCGTGCATATTCACACACAGATACACTGTAGCACAACCTGCCTGAAGGAGGAAATGGCGGTTCAGCCCACTGCACCCTCAGATATTTCTTCCTCATGTCCATTGTGAGTCTTTGAAGTTGTAGATATAAAAGTCTTTTTTTCTGCTCTTATCTTCTCCATCTATTTACCTGTATATCTGCACTTATTCATTTCCAGCTGTTTAATATTAATCTGGTTTCACTGACAAGACTTAAACCTAGTCCCAGATTAAAATGAATGAGCTGTTGTAACTGAAAGCAACTTGCACTGACTAAAATGTGAGCCATGCTGGCAAAATGAGTCCTAATTAGCACATTTTCAAAAATTAGTTATTGTTATTTTCACATTTGTTGGAATCAGACAAAAAAAATGAAACTGTTTGAAGTCGATAGAGTCAGCAAAGTCAATTTTGAGTTTTCTGAAGGTTCCACCATACCTTAAAATCCCTGATAATAACCAAAGGTCTACTTGAAAAATATATATTCAACTTTTTTTGTGATACAGCTATTGTTTGGTTAGCATTAATGAAACAGACAGCCTATATATCAAGACCTACAGTATCACATGGATATATTATAATGTTGCACCTCAGATGTTTTCACCCAACAGTTAACCAAACGTTCACTTTGGTTAAGACATAATTGTCACTAGTCTGTTCTGTTTAGTTTCATTGTCATGGACTTTTAGTTTGTTTTCAGTCACCTCATGTTTTCCTTTGTTAAGTTTTCCTGCTCCTCTTTTGTATTCATATGTGTCTGCTGTGTTTGATTGATCATCCTCATTTGTGTTTCCCATTTAAGTTTAAGAATGTAAGCGTACCCTCACATTCATTCTCTGTCCAGTCACGTCTAAGTTAACTGTGTGTTGTTACCAGTTTGCCTGCCTTTGGAATTATCATTAAACCTTCGTTTTGGTATTATTTTCTTCATCTGCCTTCCTGCAACCACGCGTCACAGATGACTGGACCGCCCAAATGGATGAACAGGCAAAGTTCATCACTTTGGCTCAGGAGAGCCATGATTTTTTTTTCTTTTCATTTATCAGGAAGTTTTGTTGTCTTGCCATCACCAGCCCCTGAAGACCATGTTCTGGATCGAGGCAACATTCAATCATCCTATCGACATCCCAGACACTACAGGACTGAACTGGCAGGAGACCATCATCAGGTGTCTGCAGAGTGTTGCATTCCAGAACCAGAGACCGTTTCACCACCAGCGACCGTGGAGAAGTCAGCCGTGAGCCCCCCATAGACCGAGAGGCACCACTCACCGCTACGAGGTAGCCAGAGCCCCAGGATAAGAGGAAAGAGCTTGCCATCACCCAGGAAGAACTGCCCCAGCGTGGATCTGACCAGATATGCCAGCAGTCGAGGGAACAGAAACGGTGGACTGGCTGATAGACTTCGAAGGAGACTTGTCAACTCCCACCCGACATCTAATTCATCTGTATTACTCCTTGTGCGGTCTCTTGGGAGTCCCTACAAGGACGTCGAGCAACCATCAGCAGCGTCTATCTAGGATAGGCTTCCTTCGGCTCTTTCATCTCGGCCCGTCGACCTGTCGGCTCCGTATTGGCTCCTCCCACCTTCGGCTCCACCAGAGACCCTCAGTCTATAGTGGCTTCTCCGGGTTCCCTCATCCCACCGGCTCCCACAGCATTTCTGCCACGGATCCGCTGTGCTCTGTCCCTGCACCCCTTCAGCTGCAGCAAATCCCTCCTTTTCGTCGACATCGCCTCTGTCCTTGCTCACACTGTCGTCGTCCCAGCTCTGGCTCCACTCGACATCGCCTCGATCTCCTGAACCAGCAATGTCGCTCCCTTGACCCTCGGCCTGCCCCTTTGGATCCACTGGCTTTTTTTAACATTTTGGCTCCTCCCTCCCTCATCTCTGTCATGGGCTGTTGGCACTGAGAAGCTCTGGGTCTGTGACAGCAGATTATCTCCACCATCACTTCCTATTTAAGATGTACCCTTACATTCATTCTGTCAAGTCACTTCTAAGTTAAGTGTATGTTGCTACCTGTTTGCCTGCCTTTGGAATTGCCATTAAACCTTTGTTTTTCTTCATCTTCATCTGCCTTCCTGCAACCACCAACAACAGAATGTTTGTGTGAATACTCGCCAAGACATTTTGAAATAGCCTGCTGTAATTCTGTATATATGTGTATATCGGGATCACGTGTTGTCTGAGGCATCTTTGTGCGCAGTTAACACGAGTAAGATTGTTTTGTTTACATGAACATGAGTTTGAAAATCACATTTTATTGTTTCATTGAGTATTCACTATGAATACTCACAAGGTTTGAATGCCATGCTTTAAAACCATACCAAACTTGTGCTAAGGGAAGTGCCAGTCGTTGAGAAGTGAGCAGAGAAAAACTGCATTTTTTATGGACAAAGAAAATATTCTCAGAAAACGTAGAAATACAGATACTTTTAGATGTTTAATTGCTATTTTGAGCATTGGGATCACTAATCGAGGGCTCAATAAACTCATTTTTGTGACTTCAAATTCAACCCAATTTTTTTTTTTTTTTTTTTAATAATTGTTTTACCTGTAGCTTGTAATTAAGCCTGTGCACATTCCTACTCATTTGGTCAGCACTGGTCACAAATATGTCAGTGCCATTGTTTTGTCTCAGGATTTATTTTTTCTCTAAGGCATGTTTAGAAAAGCTACTTAAATGTCCTAATTGAACTAAGGTCTGATCCTGGCTTAATCTATGCCCTTTCTGTGAAACCAGGCCATTGATGATCATATCTTGTTCCATGAAAACACGTGACAAAGTGATCCAATGCGCCCTTAGATGGAATGTTGTGTTTAGGTTTCTAGATGAACCACGCGCTAATAATACACACTTTCAGTTTGACTCCTTTTGTTTTGAACTTTAGTGTTGATTTTGTTCCCTCTGTTTCTGTTTCGCTTTTTACACCATGGGTATTTTATGTGTGACAATATAAAGCAAGAATAACCAACTCCATTCAAGATGCACCATAAATGTGGCATGTCAAATATCCAATAAAAAATATTGAAAATATTGGCTAGCTTTGAGTGTATCTCAGCAATATACAACGGTGCCTCTACGTGTTTATACTAGAACAATGTTATTTCCTGCAAAGAAGTACTCCTTGTACAGTAGTGAGCAAACACAAACACACACACACACACACCTACATCTACCCACAACACACATACGCACACACACACACACCTATAAGTAAACAAAAGATTTGCCATCCAATGTACTGCTTTAAAGTTTGTTTAGTTTTTAAACAACCTTGACTTGCTGTTAAACCAGACTGAGTGACTTTATTAAATGCCCCTGGTGTTACACAAAATTACAATAGCAAAATCTTTACTATAGAGTGAAATAGGAAAATTGATGTTTCATTGTTTCAATTCTTTTCCCTGGAGATGAACTCAGGTGAGTACAACCAGTCATAGATATCATTGGGTACAGCCTTCCAACAAAATCAAGTCTGTCTAGATTATCAATCAGGAAGAACTTTTCCTTTTGATTCCAGTGAAGTACAAACGCCTCTTACGGCAACAGTCAAAACCCTTGAAAGGTAAGGATACATGCGATTTATATCTGCTCAAACTTATTGTTTAAAAAAACTTATGTTGGCTTGCTTATTTGCTTTAGTAAGTACTTGAAATTTAAGTTAAACTAAAGTGCATTTTGTAGTCGCTCTAGACAGAAATATCTGCTAAATGCTACAGACTTTCTGGGAATGATATTGTTTTATACTGTTTTAATGTCTAACCAATTAGACACAAACAAACAAGGACACATTAAATGGTAAATGCAGCATGCAGACCTATAATGAAAAAGTAGTTAAACAAATAACTTGCAATATATATATATATATATATATATATATATATATATATATATATATATATATATTTTTTTTTTTTTTTTTTTTTTGGTGAAAAAAAACATCTTGATATTAGCAGCTGGTGAATATTAACTTTAAATATTTAAATTTATGTTTGCTTTAATAGTTGCACAATTTTGCACAATCTTCTGGGGTAGTCGTGGCCTAATGGTGAAGGAGTCGGACTTGTAACCTGAAGGGTATGTGTTCACTCTGTGTGTGTGTGTGTGTGTGTGTGTGTGTGTGTGTGTGTGTGCATTCGTTCACTACTCACTGCTGTGTGTGTGCACTTGGATGGGTTAAATACAGAGCACAAATTTCGAGTTTGGGTCACCATACTTGACAATACCTCACGACTTAACTTAAAAAGCTGAACAACAATGTTGCTTATTGTATTTAGATTATAACTCATGTTCTTATTATAAATTACCAAAATGAAGGCATTATATACATATACTGTACATATTATAATCAAAAGGTCATTTCACAGAAAAAAATGACACTGAATCGATTAGTGATTGGGGAATATATCAACAAGGCTGATTACTTTGCATTGCATTGGCCAATAAAACCTTTTTTTTTTTTTTTTTAACGCTAATGAATGTTAAAGGCTGGATACGAGATTTCTTCCAGAAACTTTTGTTGTTGTTGTTGTTGTTGTTGTGCTAGCAATCACTAAGTTAAGTGGTCTAAATGTATTTATATGTATAGCCTATATCGTCTGTTGAAGTCGTAGGCCCATAAAATGTTCATCCAAATATTCGGTCCGTATGCAATGATACGATATCATACCTGCCTGTCAACGTATGTATTTTCATACTTTGGCACACCCTGCTCACGCAGATATCAAATGCCATCAGCGTGTCTCATTCTACGCAGAGTTAGACAGACGTCAGTCACAAGCAACGCAACCAAAACAGAAGCCACATTTTACAGTTTCTCCTGAACCATTACAACGAGCTTATGCTGCGTTCACGCCATAATGACCATAATTTGGAAGAGATGGTAACCCGTGACATTATACTCGGAGCGGTTTGTGACTAGAATTTATACCTTTCAATGGCAACTCTATCAACGCCGAAATGAATCTGCAGCAGTCAGGTGGTACAGGCTACCTTTAAGCTGTAAATGTTCATTATTTTTGTAATGTTATGTGCTTTGAGACATGAGGTAGTTTAACGCCGACTCTCGTGAGAATTTTGTTTGGTCCTTGCTGACTCTTTCATGTGTTTTGGAGGAGGTGTGGCTTTGGAGATGCTCTGAAGGGAGGGTGGGATCTTATGCTTTCAAAGCTGGTTCGCTATTGTTAGGCTCTCAAGAAATGTATTGTGTAAAACAAGCATTCATTTAACTTAAGCAGCTTTGCATCATCAAATGAGCTTTCATTAAATTGTATTTGGTACACTGCATTAAATCAATCAATGTGGTCTCAGGTTATTGATGCACTGATATTGTTTTTTTGTAGGACTAATATCCTGGTATGAGTAGGATTGCTGTTTCTTGTGGCAAACATGAACTGGATGTCTCTTCAAGTCCTGCTCGGCGGGGTCAGCCAATATTCCACTGTGTTTGGCAGAGTCTGGCTATCTGTGGTGTTTGTCTTCCGAATATTGGTGTTTGTGGTGGCTGTTCAACAAGTGTGGAACGATGAACAGAAAGACTTCATCTGCAACACCGCCCAGCCGGGCTGTACTAACGTCTGCTACGACAAAGTTTTCCCCATTTCCCATGTCCGTCTATGGGCTCTGCAGATTATTTTTGTCACTTGCCCATCTCTCATGGTGGTGGCTCACGTCAAGTATCGTGAAATGAAGGATGAGAAGTACACCACTCTCCACGGGGGTGAACACATGTACGCCAACCCTGGGAGGAAGCGTGGAGGCCTGTGGTACACCTACATACTCAGCCTGGTGTTCAAAGCTGGCTTCGATGCAGGCTTCCTCTATATTTTGTATTTCCTTTATCAGTTTGACATGCCAAATGTTATCAAATGCACTGAAATACCTTGTCCAAATACAGTAGACTGCTACATCTCCCGTCCTACAGAGAAGAAAATCTTCACCATCTTTATGGTGGTCTCCTCGTCTGTGTGCATCTTCATGTGCATCTGTGAGATATTCTACCTGATTAGCAATAAAGTTCGTAAATTCCTGCGCAAACAGAGAGACCAGAAAACAAACTCCAACTACAAAAGGGTGGATCCGACTGCCTCATCCATCCAGAACCTCAGCAACTTGGAAAAAGCAAAGGCCGCAGCAGAGAAAATGGAGTCAAAGCCAACTTAATTATGGTTTAATTCTGGAACAAGCAAGCATGATAAACAGTTTAAGACACGTTGGACGTTGGCCAATACTGTAGAAAATCCAATCATGCCAATACACCAAATGAATATGGCATTTAAAATATTTTAAGGACTTTTTCCTGTGACAATGACTTATCTATGACTAATTCTGAGAGTCTTTTTTTATATGTAATGATTTGGATGAAATGAGAAGGTTATTGGGATGGTATTATCTAGCCTCATTCACCAAAGAACTTGGAGCACACTGCCCCCTAGTGAATAGAAAATATGGGAAGTACAGTCTCTGGCCCAGTACAGTAAATTTATGAGGTTGTCTACAAATCATTGGCATTACAGCACACTTAAACTCACACACACTTAAAAGCCGGGCAGTACTAGCCTTGGGAATTCTTTGCTTTATCTACATGAATACCTTCATAATTTGCTCAAAAAATTCTCTGTGTTTAAAAAAAAAAATGTTTACAGAAATCATAATTTCAAATATCCCAATTCAACAACACCCTATTCTAGCTGTACATACTTCAAAGTGCCATATCATGGTGAAATCAGTTATGACTAATAATTTTGAGAATGTATGAGTACATGAGTGCATATTGGAGTGCATTCCTGAACGGCTCATTGTGTTTCAGTAACAATGAGTGGATGGATTTTTTCCACAATAGGGTGGTTGTGTACACACACTGTACACATACATGTGTTCAATTTTGCATAGTAGCCTAAGTCCCCTTTTAATGGCAGGTTACACTATGACAATATTATGATAATGACATGATCATACGATGATAATATTAACATTATTAATAACATTTTATTAATATTTTGTTAATATTGGCTGTTAAATGTACATGTTGCATTAACATTAAAACGACAGAAAATAGTTTAGAACAACTAAACAATTGAAATAGCTTTTGAACAAGCATATGGAAGGGAAAGCTTTTGAGAAAAGAAAAACACACACATGCAATGATATTAATGATGGTTTTACAAATAAAATGAATAATTAAAATGCATGTGAGTGTAACAATATATTTATCGAATGTCCATTTCTCTCTCTCTCTCTCTAATAATGGAAAGTTTTTTGCATCCTATTCGTATATGTTTGTACAGAAACTGGCAGAAATAAATGAATATTCACACGAGTAAAAATTGTGACAACTAGCCCATGAGATGTCATGTACATCCTTAATCATTTATTACAAATGTACAAATACATAACTCAATATAGTATAGTATAGTTATACCCGCCTCTATAAATATGGTTACTAAAACAAAACTTAACACCACGTAAACAGTGACTCAAAGTTTCTACAATGAGCATATTTTCCATTGTTTTAACCAATCAGATGGAAAATATGAGGCTGCGCCTTTGACAAACGGCAGAACAAACCAATCAGCTTCAGGGGGCGGGTCTTGTTATATTCATTGCGATCGTTCCATTTGCTAAAGATCTTCCACGGAATGAGTTATCAATACGGACAGGTAAATTCTGTCTTCCGGGTTTTAGCCATTTTACATTTATATGTATATTTTATGTTTATATGATTCTTACATATTTGTCTTACGGTCTAAACTCTTAGTGTTGGTGTACAGGCAACATTGTTCAGAACTGTGAGCACGTAAACTTTGTAAAAACAGCCTTTTTTTACAGGCTAGTCAGTTAGCCTGTAGCTATTCTGATGTGAAATACATTAAAATGATGTTTTCGTGTCTGTTGATCGCGTGCTGGTCAGTCTTTTATTACATTACATAATATTAATGTGTATTTTAAATCTTTATTAATGTCTTACAACAAAGATGCAAAATAGAAATGTGTCACTTTTGTTACTCTTTACCACCGTTCATCAATATAACGTAATTTTTACAGTTGTAGGTATTGGTGTAAAATCATAATCAAAGAAAATGAGGTTACCAGTATGTCTCAGTACCATGTTATGATCCAAACTTGTATGATTTCTTCCTTAACACAAAAGATGTTCGACAGTCTCAGTCACCATTCACTCTCATAGTATGGAAAATAATGCAGTGAAAGTGAATGGTGACTGAGTATGTCATTCTTCCTAAAATAGTTCCTATGTTAATATGATACATATTAATATAATATAAATTTTAGTCATACAGAACAACTGCAGGGTGAGTAAATGATTACAGAAGCTACATATTTAAATCCTATATTTATTGTTTTGGTGACATACTTGCCTTTGTTATGGACCACAGCTGATTCTCTGTTGATGATTCAATCAAACCTTTCTTTATTTGTTTTTCAAAGGGTTATCCAGGACCAGGTGGTAACGCTCCCCAACGCCACCCGCCTCCAGGGGCGCCGTATGGAGGTGGTCCTGCTGCTGGACAGTATGGTTCACATTATGGCGGTGCCCCTCCAGGGCAACAGTATGGTGGAGGGGCTCCATATGGATCTTATGGTCAACCCAGACCAAGTGTGCCATACGGTGGGGGCCAAGCTCCCGGTGGTCCATATGGAGGTTATGGACAACCCCAGAGTGGACCATATAGTCAGCAGGCACCTGCAGGTTAGAGACATGTAACTCTCTTTCATATTAGTTGGTCAGAGTATCATATGTGTGCGTGTGGAGGACACTTAAGCTTTTTTTTTTTTTTTAAGAAATTTTAATACTTTCATTCAGCAAGGCTACATAACCAAATCAGAAAATTTCTGAAAACTTTCTGGGATTTGGAGAAATTTTGGAAAGTTTCTGGAAATTTATCGGAAATTTTCCGCCCCTTTGCATCCCTATTTACAACATTGATAATAAACAACTATTCTTGAGCAGCAAATCGGAATATTTGAATGATTTCTGACGGATCATGTGACACTGAAGACTGGAGCATTGATGCTGAAGTTTCAGCTTTACCATCACAGGAATAAATAACATTTTAAAATATATTAAAATGAAAACTTTATATTACTTAATTTTATACAATTAAAAGTTTTAATATCAAAGTTATTTTTGAATATTTTAAAGGAACACTTTTTAAAAATGTAATAATATTCACAGTGTTACGCTTTTGCTGTATTTTTGAAATAAATAAATGCAGCCTTTGTGAGCATAAGAGACATAGCGACCCCAAACTTTTAAATGGTAGTGCACATCATGTTAATTTCTCATCTTTTAGTTAATAGACTGGAGAGGAATAGTAATATAGTTTGGAATATATCACTTTTTATCAGAATGTTTTCCACAGCTTCATACATCTGCAATTGCACCGTAAAAGATGTCGGTCCAGCAGGTGAATTTTTCAACATGGTCTCAGGAGTGGTTAGCAGCAGCTCCAGGCTGATTTGACTGATGATGTCTGAGTGTCAGGGTTGGCAGCTAAGACAGCGCGAGCCGCTGCCGTTCCATCAGGCATGCAGTGGCCGAGGGCTGTGAATAAAATACGAAAGATAGGAATTTATGAAGGTGCTGCAGACAAGGTCCTTGATCCTCCTGCACTGCAGCTGTGTCATATGCCCCTCATTGAATGACTGATGCTGATACACGGCTGGATGGCAGAAGCAGCTTGTACTGATCTGGTACAGAATGTGCCCACAGGAGAATTAGAGTGATGAGTGTGGTAATTCTGAGCGAAGGGGTTCGTGTGTGTGTGTCCGTCTGCGTTTATGTCGGTAAGTATTCTATGATGTCTTGTGGGAAAGGCTGTCAGATTCAAAGACTGTCCTCTGAACAGTGCTTATCCCTCCCGAGGGATACGGTGACCGTCTGTGCTTCACCAAATTGCACAACTCATTCTTGTCCCTCTTGGGATCAAGATGACATATCACTGACAACCAAGGCTTTTTCAAACTGAGCCCATTTCCAATATGTTTTTCAAATCCAATCTATAGGACTGCTTGTTCTTATCATCGTCCTACTGTCATTTTGCATGTAATGATCAAATTTTTGCGCATTTATGCATGTGCTGCATCTATTCAGTAAATGGCAGATGCTACATGTGAATATAGATGAGCTTAATTTAGTATAAGCAGTATAAACAAAGGTTATTGTTGTTAACCAAAACTAAAACCAAATGTAAAAAATTTTCATTACTTGAAATAAAATGGACATTATTAAAAAACCTTTTATAATGTTACAAAAGATTTCTATTCCAAATAAATATATATACATATAACAAAATTCAACATTTTCACTTTCGTTTAGTTTAAGTTGATGTGCCAAAAAACTATGGCATATATTTTAAAAAAATAATAATAATATGAAACAAACCTAACAATAGTTATGTATTTATTTATTGCTAGACGAAAACAACTAAAGGGATTTGAGTATACACCAAAAATAATTCTAATAATGTCTGTCTGCAATAGTGTCTTGCACTTTTTCCTTTTTTTTTTTTTTTTTTTTTTTTTGACATGTCATATTTATTTAGTTATAGTTTCATTCCTAAATACTGTTTTGACGTGTGGTTTACTATGGTTAAGTGACCTTTTTTTAACTGATTGAATTATCTCATTTTGGAGTATGTTTTCATGTTGTAGGTAACATTCCTCCCGGTGTGAACCCTGAGGCCTACCAGTGGTTTTCTTCTGTGGATACAGATCAAAGTGGCTACATTAATGCAAAAGAGCTGAAGCAAGCACTCATGAATTCCAACAACTCCACTTTCAATGACGAAACCTGCGCTATGATGCTCAGTGAGTGCTGCCATTGTTACCATAACCCTCCTGACAGTGGGTAATTTATTGAATGGATGCTTGTATCACCATATAACTAAATTCAGAATGCTGCAATGTCAAAAAACAATACAAAAATAGAAGTCATCTGATGACATCTCCAGTGCCAAAGGATATTGAAGCAGGAATCAGTGCTGTGTCTTCATTTCCAGATATGTTTGACAAGACCAAATCCGGACGTGTAGATGTATTTGGTTTCTCTGCACTGTGGGTGTTTCTGCAGCAGTGGAGGGCAATGTTCCAACAGTTCGACCGGGACCGATCGGGATCAATTAACAGCAATGAGATGCACCAGGGTGAGTAAATTAGAGGTCAAAAAGGACCCAAGATAAAACGTTTTAAAATAAAATTGTGGAATATCTCCACATGGTATTTCTGGATGAAAATAAACAACTGCATGATTTGAATCAGCTCTTCTAATTTACTCAAGTGAGGGTTAGATTGTCATTCTGACAATTTGGTATAGACCACATATTGTGTTGTAGTTCTAAATAAACCCACCAGTTCCCAGTAGTTTTATATACTTGTGAAAATTCATTTTTACTCACATTTTGTTGAAACGTTGGTGAATGTATCATAATCTAATTTTAACCACAGGGCGTTTTCACTGCTTTCATCAGCTAACATGTATTTATGTATATTTTCTCAATCACTTGTAAGTGATTCACATACAGTAGCATTTCAGTTATTCGGTTTTGGCAAAGAGCTTAATGTGTTTACAAATCATAGGAATTTACACAAAGTCATGAATACAAATAAATTGAATTAGTAACAGAAAAGAACATATTTGTATAAATATAGAAGGGTTTGCCATCTTTGTGGGGACATTTAGTCCCTATAATGCAGGGTATGCCTGAATCTCACACACACACACACACACATTTGTTTGAATATATTAGCGAGGACATTCCATATACTTCCATTGATTTTCATAACACTTAATATTATATTATTATATATTTATATTTTCTATGGCCTAACCCAACCCGTACCCTTAGACCTACCTATTACAGAAACATGTACAAAACACTGGATTTGGATAAAAACATGTTTTGGATGATTTATAAGCCTTTTTAACTAGAAAATGTCCTCACTAGTCTGTTGTCATAAAATTTCACTATATAAGTGAGGACATTTGGCCCTCACAAATATAGCCAAGCCTGTGCATACACACACATATGTTGGGTTTTCGTGTTTTAGTGGGACATTCCATAAACATGATGGTTTTTATACTGTACAAACTATATTCTATCCCCATCTTTCTTTCTTTTTTTTAAGATTTTCAAAAAAAAAAAACATCACTTAGTATGATTTATAAGTTGTTTTTTCCTCTTGGAAAGCAAAACAAATCCCCACAGAGACAAGGATTTTGGATATTGCCATCTTTGTGGGGACATTTTGTTTGCCATAACGTAGGGTTTACCTGAACCACACACACATTGGGTTCATGTGTTAAAGGGGTTTTCCATAGGCATAATGCTTTTTATACTGTACAGACTATATATTCTATTCCCTAACTGTAAACGTACCATCACAGAAAACTTTCTATATTTTTAGATTTTCAAAAAAAAACTTAGTATGATTTGTTTTACCATATTTTTTTCATGGGGACCAGCAAAATGGCCCCAATAAGGATTTTGGATATTGCCATCTCTGTGGGCACATTCTGGCCCTATAATGTAGGGTTTACCAGGTCCACACACACGGGATGTTGTGGTGACAGAACCAAGTTTGCAAGGAAAAGACAGTTGCTGAGCTTCCATCTAATCCTGTGCGATTGAATGCAGCATTATTTGTTTGGCTGATTTCATTGTTTAGACGTCATGAAAAATTGCTTTTAAAATAACCTCAAAATTGTAGCCTTTATCTTGCAGTGTCTTTTTTATAATCATTGATTTTGTACTGTATGAACAAGGCTGTTCAATAGTTCTATAGCCGAGTCTGCTCCTCAGGCAAACTATATAGTTGAAGACATTATAAAGATGTGAATAGGCCTGAAAGTGCATGGTTGATTACTGGTGAGTCATAGTGTTGAAAACATGATAGAAACAACAGTAGAACTGTTTAATGGGGCCTGTGGAGAAAAAAAAAAAGGGGATTTAGAGAGGGACCCTTGGAGGTTTTTTTGGGCAGAAGTCCTTCTGACATTGTTCATTTTCAAAACTCCTCTACTTTTTTTGTTGCTAGCTCAATAAAAAGCATTGACTTTTGTGTCAAACCAGAGATTAACAATGTAAGAATTCCCTTTTTTATGTTCACTACTGTAACATTTATGTTTTATTATTATTTTAAATTTGAAAGAAATCAGTACTTTTATTGAGCACGGATGTATTAAATTATGGAAACCTGTTTCCACCATGAAAAAAATAAATAAAAAAGGCTATTGTGATTTTTTTTATTTCACAATTCTGACCTTTTTTCTCAGAATTGCAAGATATAAACTCAACATTGCAACTTATAAAGTCAGAATTGTGAGATATAAACTAGCAATTGCGTGTTATTATGTCCGATTGTGGGGGGGGGACTGATGAGTTTATCTGTGAGTTTATCATAATTGCACATTATAAAGTCAGAATTATGAGATATAACGAGATATTTCACAGTGTCATTGTTACACATGTTACATGTTGTTACTGTAGTAATAAGTAGAAATTATGCATGATTGCATGCAATTAACCCTAAACCTCACCCTAACCCTAAACCTATAGTAAGTAAATGCAGTTAATGATTATTGCTCAGAACTTAAATGTATAATTACACTATAATACTGACACCTTAAAATAAAATGTAACCAAAAAAAGCAGAAACGGCATGATAAAGATTCGCAATTGCAAGGAAAAAGTCTTTATCACGCAGTTCTGACTTTATAAGATGCAAAATCGCAATTGCAAGAAAAAAAAGTCAAATTTGTGAGATAAAAAGTCGCAATTACTTTATTCTTTTTTTTATTTAGTGGTGGAAACAAGCTTCCATATTAAATTGATCAAAAATGAGGGTAAAAATGTTTGATGTTACCAAAGATTTTTGCTTCAAATAAATGTAATTCTTTTAACTTTCTATTCATCAAAGAATCCCGAAGAACAAAATGGTTCAATGTTTCCGCAAAGATTTTAAGCAGCACAACGGTTTTCAATATTGATAAAAGAGATGTTTCTTGAGCAGCAAATCAGCATATTAGAATGATTTCTGAAGGATCATGTGACACTGAAGACTGGAGTATTGATGCTGAAAGCTTTGGCATCACAGGAATAAATTACATTTTAATGTATATTAAATATAAGTATAAAATAGTTATTTTAAATTCTAATAATATTTCACAATATTTCATTTTTTTTGATGTATATGTAATGTTTTTATTTACCCACATGTTCTTATTTTCCAGCATTATCTCAGATGGGCTACAATCTGAGTCCTCAGTTTATTCAGGAACTGGTGAATCGTTACTCTGCACGCGGTGGGAACGGGGTTCTTCAGCTGGACCGCTTCATTCAGGTGTGCACGCAGCTCCAGAGCATGACCCAAGCCTTCCGTGAGAAAGACACCGGCATGACTGGCAATGTGAGGCTGAGTTATGAAGACTTCCTGTCTGGTGCCATTACCAGACTGATGTAAAGAACTGCAAGAGCCATTCAGAAGATGACCTGACTCTGAATGTGTGGCACGTCACCTCACCCTCTCAACAGTGCCTTTCACTGCAGCTCACCCTTATTTTAGAACAATGAGCTGAAAACTATGTTCATTAAACATTGCCAACTAGCCAAATATTGCACTCATCGTAAGAGTCTACCATTGTGATATGGTTTTCTGCTTTAGACAAATATGTAATGCAGTGTTTCAAGACAAAACTAATGCCAAAATATCAGTGGTACATATGAATAAAATGTCAGTCGCTATGCAACAAGCACTATTTACTAATTAATGGTAGTATATCATGAAAGTATGAATGCATTTTATGTTCTTTTTGTTAATAATGAACATTAATGTGCTTTTTGAGCAACAATATGAAAACTTATGATTATGCTTGAAATTGAAATTTTTTTAGCTGTCCCTCCCCAAAGCATTTTTGTTTTGTATGATAATATTTATGCTCTCTACTTAACTGCCTTTTATTTCCAATAAAATGACAAAAGGTGAAAAAATCAAAAGGTGAAAACATGATTTTTTTGTTTTGTTTTGCTTACAATAAAAAAAACTTAAAATATTCTCTCATTTGTCTTTTTTTACTTTTTTGTATTTCAGTTATATTTCATTTTATATATATATATATATATATATATATATATATATATATATATATATATATATATATAATGTGTGTGTGTTTGTATTAGTTTGAATTGATTCTAGACTAGATTCGTACTTGTTAAAAGCAAAAATAAGCTTTATGTTCAAGAGAAACGTGTTTCAGCATTGGTCACTGGGTGTCAGTATTGCTTTATCTTGACATTGTGAATTAAACTTTTTCCCTCCATGGACGAATGAGACTTATAAGCGTCATTCTGACGTACACAAATAGCCAATCAGATTTTTGCACACGGTGACGCAACGAGGCAGGAAGTGAAATCGCCTAGAGATAAGAGGTATGTACTGTCATGAGATTTTATAAACACACGCGCGAATGATTTAACCAATGTATGAAATATTACGCTCTAAATTGTTAGAGGGACACTCGTTATGTTTTCAGGAACCTATACAATTAAAGATATGTCGTATTAATGTATTTTATTGCGCCATTTCACATCTCATGCTTTGACACCGGTACCCTTGTGACAGTTACATGACTTAGTTGTTACACACGTACATCGTTAAAAAAAATGTATTTTCACCGAATTTTTAAATGAAACAAAGATTATTGGAGTACGCTTTGCAAGAAAATACCATTTTAGTTAAGTTTCATGTATAAGAGTTATAAGAGTTACTTGCATTTGGAATTGTGTGTGTGTGTGTGTGTGTGTGTGTGTGTGTGTGTGTGTGTGTGTGTGTGTGTGTAGTAAACATTAACGTTAACATTATATTCATGTCATTGGATTCCTTCTAACGTTACCCTATATATATATGTGTGTGTATATATATGTGTGTATATACATATATACACACACACATATATATATATATATATATATATATATATATATATATATATATATATATAAATATATAAATAGGGTAATATTAGAACAAATCTAATGACATGAATATAATGTTAACGTTAATGTTTTCTACAATCACACACAAACCTGACTCCGATTGCAAGTAAATTTCACAAACAATTCCAAATGCAAGTATTGCTTGCCAGAGGTAAATAAACTTCAAGAACTTACTTTTTTCAGGTGTATTTCTGGGTCTGCAACCATGTGGCCACTGATCCTGACTGCCATGCGCACTTATGCGCCTTATGTGACCTTCCCAGTGGCCTTTGTGGTGGGAGCTGTTGGGTACCACCTTGAGTGGTTTATCAGGGGCACTCCAAATGCCCCAGGAGAAGAGAGGGGCATTGCAGAGCTACGGGAGGATAGGAAATTAGAGGAACTGACCGGTAAGGACAGCACACAGGTCCTCAGCCTGAAGGACAAACTGGAATTCACACCAAGGGCGGTGCTGGAAAGAAACCGACCAGAGAAGAACTAAGTTTTATTAAATGTCATGAAGTCCTGCAATATTACTATATAATGATGTGCAACTTTGCAAACTTTGGACTCATTTGTCACCCTCCACGGCCCCAGGGACGGGAACTTTATCCTACAGTATGCCACTTCATTCTGCCACCCTAATTACATGGAGTCTTGCTGTAATATTTACCAGGCCTGCTGGTGGAACTTGACTGCTGAGAGAATTTTTTACAACTTTCATTCTTTGAGACTTCTTAATATTCATCTTCTGCCCTTCGGCATGCAGACACATGACTATATCGCTCATGTCCTAACTTGGAAAGCTTTAATAAGTTTTCCATTCGCTCTCCCTGTCATATGCTCATGAGACCGAAGCTCAAAGAAAGACCACCTTTGTTAAGTTTATGCAAGGCAACACATGAGTTGGAATTGACAATGTTTGAGATGTTTAAACTTTGGGTGGCTGAAGTGATTCGGATTCAAAACATAAGCTCTGTTTTTGTGGGTTTTCAGCTAATTAGTAATAATGGACACAGGAATGAAAGCAAAGGTTTGCCTCCTTTTTCATTTTTTCGGTTCATGTAAGAAACCACTTTGAATATGTGGAATAAAAGAATGATCTCATATTTTAAGCCAATTATCTGTCAGTTGAGTCCATTTACATGTACTGTACAGTGAACTGGTACTATAGCGGCTCATTACGCATGCAGTGCTTTCCTAAGCATCATTATGGCTTAAATGTCAGTGATAATTGCACTGCTAACTTTTGTGCTGAAGTGTGTGCGAGACTGCCTTGTGTTCATAATAAATGTAAAGATACTCTTCACTTTTGGGTCTGTTTGTCAGATTATCTTTCCAACTGAAATCAATTTCGCACATTACATTGCACAACAATAAACTTTAGTCGCCATATTGAATTTAACGTGGATGAAAACAAGGCTGTGGGACAGACTATAGACTTTACAGTGGCAGACACTGTATAAAGGTCCTAGATCATGTGACTCTTAATCTTTTAATAACCGTTTCATAGAGTTTATAGAGAGAGTTTTTTTTTTTTTCGGAAAGGCGTTTCATTAGTTGAACAAATCATTTAGCTATACTTCTGTTACAATGCCTATGTTGCTTACTTTTGGGAAAAAAATTCTCTGCATAGGGCAGTTTCATTTATTCAGTTATGGAGTAACTCTTACTTTTTTTTAAATTTATTTATTTTTTATTCAACTCTCATACTCTCCTCGGGTCATTTTGACCCGGAATTCTTTTTCTTTTTCTTTTTTTTTTAAATCAAGTGTTCATCGGAGTGGTACACTTGAACTTGGAACACACACACACATTCAAAGTAAGGACATTCCATAGGCCCAATAGTTTTTATACTGTACAAACTGTACATTTTATCCACAGTACAGTACTCCTACTCCTAAATCTATCCTTTACAGAACATTTTGCATTTTTACATTTTTAATAAAAACATTGTTTAGTATATTTTTAAAGCTATTTGGAATATGAGGAAATGTCATAATGTAATACCTGTGTCATACCCATGTCATTATAAAACATTTTCTCCTCATGAATCACAAAAACACGTGCACACACACACACACATGTATGAATTAGTGAATTTGACGAGTTTTTGTGGTTGTAATAAAAAAGTAATACATCCATCTCTGACCCCCATTGGAATGAAGATTTTTTTTTTTTTTTTTTTAATTTGTCAAAAAAATAAAAAATAAGAGAAAATCTGGCACAATCTAGAACAAACACTCACACAAATGAAGGCATGACACTATAGAACATCCCTAATGCATAACATTTGTAAGCATTTGTAACACACACTCCTAGGAGTTCCCATTAAAATCAATGGGATTGGTTGGGGTTGGGAGAGGGGGGTTGTAGAACAGGGGCAATGTTTTTCTTTTTTTTTGTTATAGACTGCACACAGATATGAAGTGGTTCTATTTGAACACATTTACAATGCAGAACAAAAAATAGAAAAAAAAATCAAAATGAAATGATATAAGCTTTCTGGATGGAAATGCATTGGTTCATTCTGACCCATGAGGGAAGGATTTGTTAGGTATTGGAGGAAAGGACTTTTTTTTTTTTCAAACTAAACTAGCTGTGCTGTGTTTATGGTTCACTTAAAAGAATCAGCTCATAAGAGTTGTTTGTGAATTAGATTACCCAATAGACTACCCAATAGACATCATGCATTTATTTTTACTTTTTATTAGCAACAACCTGACCTTACTAATGTGGTAGAATTAGATTCATATTGAGAGAGGTATTCAGGATTATTAAATCATATTAAAATTTAGTATGCTAGTAGTTTGGTAGTATTATTAGGATCGAATTCAGTATTATTAAAATTAAGATCAGAAAATCAGTATTTTTACCCAGCCCCTAATTAATAATTCCTTTCACTTTTATATTCATGATGCATAATCAGAGCAGTTATTTCAATAATTAAAATCAAATGTGTAATTGGTGCACCCCTTCCGACACAACAAAATTGTGGATTTAGATTCATTTTAATTTTTAGTATTTCATAGGACAGATGATGTTTTCTGTGTTACACATTCAGTTTCTTTCAGCACGCAGCTTGATTAATAGAAACCAGAAGAGCAAGACTTTACAAATCCCCAGAGTCTACTTAATAGAGGTAGCCCTTACATTTTCCAGCAAAATTTTTGCTTCACTGCTGCCAACAAGCTAGTGAAACTTTATGAGCGCTGATCTAGATTTACATCAGCAAAAATGCTGATACCAGGCACCGTCAGCTGTCTGCCCCAAACGTTTTTCTATAAAAGGTTATATATTTGAAGAAATATTGCAGTTGAACTCAGTGAATGGCTTTAAGTTGTCCCTAAAACATTTACATCACCATAAACTTAATGTAAGTTTTGATTCCGCTTTTAACAGGTTCTGCCGGTGTTGTTTTCTGCTGATTTGGGGGGGAAATTGTCACTTTAAATCAGTGGTCCTCTGCCTTGCCTTTTATCCATAGGTTGTTCATGATTAACTGGATAAGGATTAAAGTTCCTCTGTAGTCAATAATTTTATCCCTTAAGACTCATCTTTGATCACCAAAATGATATATTTATGTGTTTCTTTTCCTTGCAAAAATCCCTTAAATTGGCTCTAATGTAACTCTACACCCGGTTCTATGAATATGCAAATTAGCCCCTCCTCCACTCACTCAGAGCAGTTCAGAGATCCACTCGTTGACCATCGCACTTTAATGTGATTGGTTACAAGGTAGTTTGTGACATCAGAAACACCAGCGATTTCAAACCACGTTTTTAAGACTGTCTTTAGTTCGCTGCAGTTTTAAGGAGAAAATACTTATGAATTTGCACATCTTAAAGCATATTAAAAGCGCCACATAGACATATACACACTAATAAAAGCTTGATTTTCTGCACAGGGGGACATTAAGGGTATTTAAAAGTATTTTTAACCAAAAATTTTAGAGCTTTAGCTTAGAGGGAAAAAATGTATATTCATTATAAAATGCCCATTTTTTTATTTTACAAATTTGCAGGATTTTTCCAGTGCTTTAAAATAGTTTTACCTATTTTAATTCTCAATCATGTTAAATCATCATGAAGCCCCCTTTGAAATTTTCTGAGGCTTCTTAGTGGGCCTCAAGATCCCTGGTTGAAAATCACTGTTTGGGTCATTCTGTTCTGAAATGTTTCGTTTCCCTTTGGCCAACGAGCGATCTTTGTGATTGTTCAGACTGCATTTGAAACATCCTCTCTGAGGTTAATTTTAATATGCAGCCTTACAAGAATGTCATGCCTTTATGTAGGTCAGATGCCCTGCTGTATTTGTACAGATTTTCCTATTCTCGTACGTCCAGTAGTTGTGTGAGAGAGGATGTGTTGTCTGGTTTGTTTGTACCTAACCAGGTAATAGACTGTGGGTTTGGTGCTCGAAAGGTGCTAGTTTGTCCCAGAGGACAAACAGCCCTATTGTTCCTTAGTGATGGGAAGAAGGAAAGACGCCTGCCGGCCTCGCTCAGCCCTTCAGTCAGGATGTGTACAACCTCTCTGCACAATTACGGCATAATTATTCACTGTAGATTCCGATCAGCAACAAAAACAATGGAGAGACACTCAAAATCCTCCCCTTTCCCATGGGTTCAACTGTACAGTTCCCATAACCAGTTTCTTCTGTCCCCCTTTGAACCTTTTTAGAGAGTTTCAAGACTGACTTCCATTTCCCGCAGTATGGGCCCCTAGGGTCTTATCAATACCCCATTGTCCTGTTGCAGAAAATTCGCTGTATGTTAAGCTGTTAGAAGTGAAATTGATTTATGTTCTACCACTTACTTTGGCAAATTTGTAAGAAAAAAATCTCACCCTAGAGATATTATGGTTCTTATTATTTTCAAAAAATAATCAAGAAGTTCAAATATTGATTATTAACACTGATACTTACATTTATCGAATTAATCGCAACATTGCCAATTTAAAAAAAAAAAAAAAGAAAAAAGAATGCCATATTAAAAGTTGGAAAAAAATGCCACAAATACCTGATTATATTTAAATATATGACGTTATTATTGATTTAAGCTTGAAATCTTAGTCATGATTTATAGTCAAGATTTCATTTTAACAATGACTCACGTCTGTCCTGTATGAGTGTACAATTTTATCAAGAAGCAATGTACTCTGACTCATCTGTTTCTCTTTTTGAGATGAGCTGTTCATATGATGATAGAATGGGTAAACAAATTAAAATATCATAGCCTTGTACTGAATAACCCAAGGATTTACAGTGCTATTGTATAGAAAACAAAATAGGTGTAAATTCTTTCAGTTTGTATTGTCCTTGCGTATAATACGCACTTTGAGAAACTGGTCATGATGACATCCTGGAGCGCTGCAGGTGGGATTTCTCCAAAAACAATGTAACAATGCCCAACGCTGGTCCATTGTAAGGTTAACAAGCCTTTTAGCCATTGCCTGTAGTGACCAATGGAAAAATCAGGAAGCAGATCAGCCTTTTTCCTCCAGGTTGTCTAAGTTAAGGATCCAGTTAACTAGGAGTTTATTTGGCCACCTGACAGCTGCACATTTGTTCTATAAACCAGTATGCTGTAGACTTTCATTTTTATGGTTCTGACTTTGCTCATTATTAGCATGTCATTCTTTACTCACCGTCATGCTGTCCCAAACCGATAGGATTTTTTTTTTCTGGGACAGACGGAATTCCATTGAAAGTCAGTGGGGTACAAACAACATTGTTTCCCACTGACTTTCATTCTGTGTATGCTTCTAAATATCTTATATTCATTTGGAACGACATATAGCAAATAATAACAGAATTTTAATTTTTGGGTGAGCTGTCCCTTCATCTAATGTTGGACCCAACTGAAGTGTTAAAAGACACTTTAATCTGTATTATGTTTGAACATAAAAGTGTTCAACCCTAACCCTAAAAGTTTGGGGTAGTATTTTCTTAGTTTATTCATTTTTAAGCAATTTCAGCAATAACTAAAGCATTAAATTGATCAAAGGTGACAGTAAAAACTAACGTTTCTACTTAATGTTATTTGAGCAATCTCTTTATCAAAGAATCCTAAAAAAAAAAAATGTATCACAATTTTCACAAAAATATTAAGCAACAAAAACTGGGATCTTGAGCACCAAATCGGCATATTAGAATGATTTCTGAAGCATCATGTGACACTGAAGTC
The DNA here is from genome assembly GCA_037194245.1 of Opsariichthys bidens. NCBI lineage: Eukaryota > Metazoa > Chordata > Actinopteri > Cypriniformes > Xenocyprididae > Opsariichthys > Opsariichthys bidens. Next base: position 6,746,562 of record CM074302.1, on the reverse strand, counting down.
TTGAATAATGGCTGCTCAAAATTCAGCTTTGCCATAGGTGTAAATTGTTTTTCAAATAAATGGAAAACAGTTCATATTTCACAGAATTACTGTATTTTCAATTGACCCTTCGCCTGCAGTTTGGTAGGTGATCTGACCAATCATAACCCCGAATCCGCCATCTTGTCCGACAAAGCAGTCAGGGGAGTTAGAAGATTAACGTTGGGGAACTTGAACTTGAAAAATTGTGTGTACTCACGTCTTTCCACACTTGAAACAACATTCCTTCTGATGTTCATTCATGTTTATTTGATGCTATAAATGAAGTAGTATGAAGAGATGATCGGTTCACAGCGATCTGTCACGACACGTTAAAGAGCAGCTATACGCTATTTATTGTTTAAAAGTCTTTAAAAAATTACAATATTTTAAATATGAAACTGTTTCATATCAAAAGTGACCTGCTCTGTGTTGTCTGTCGACACGTTGTTAGTGTCATCTTTGTATTTTTCACTGCATGAGAACATGAGAGCGCATGGCTTATCGGACATGGCAACAGTAACTAAAGGGGGCGGGTCTTTGCGGAGGGTCATTTGGTCAACTAAATGAAGTCTTTGTGAGCATAAGAGACCTCTAACAAAAACATAAAAAAAAATCAACCAACCTTAAACCTTTGATCAGTTCTGTAATTTCTGTACATTCTGCGGAAACGCAAGCACACTCATTTTCAATGGCATTCTTGTTATTTTTAGGCCTCTGTTTTCATTTTGTGTATTTTTTGACTTCTTGTTATGGCTATCGCTGAGAAGACATGGTTTTTAATCAGTTCAGCTGGCAGGAAGTTCATGTGACCGCTTTGCACTGCATACACTGGCATATATGCCTGGTACTGCGGCCTTCAGACCCCCTACAGACAAAAGTTTGGCACTCATTCTTAAGTCCCCACGGGAAGCAGGTTGACTGGCCACTCGAAGCCTCCTCTCATCCAGAAAACACCCACACACTGCTCGAGCACAGCACAGACTGCAGCTTCTAAGGTACATGTACAGTTCCTAGGGTACAGTTTATATGTCCAGCGTGAGGTTGGTAAGCAGGGAAAGGGAAACGCATCAGTGATTGGAACAATATCAGGATGCAGGAAGCGGCCCGCAAGAGTGGCAGCTCATTTTCATTGGCGTTACTCTGTGAAAATCACCTAAGGGCAAGCTGGCAGGCAGTGTCCCTACTGGGTTTCACAAATAGAATGACCTTTGTCTGAAAAAAAAAAGACCGTATTCAGCAAACTATTGGTTTGAAGAGAGCAGGCCCATGACTTTTGAAATCTAAAATGACAGACATCTGTTTGCCTAGTTAAATAAGTTTGCTGGTCTATTTGATGCATGTGTGGGGATATTAAAATGCAGCTGGAAACTCTGCTATTCAACTTTTGTAGTTGGTAGGCTGAAGAAAATCAAGGAAACACTCCAGAACAAGGACTTTTTTCCACCCTAAACGGCTCTATCAGATAGAGAGAGTGTGATAGTCTACCTGTCGCTCTCTTGTTCGCTTGTCTTTCTCTTTTTGCTTGGAAACTGAGAGGAACTAAAGAGGTCAGTCCTCACCAGCTGTTCTCTGACCCGCACATCTTGTGAAGCACCTCTGATGCCTTGTATTGGCAAGAGATGACAGGCTAACTGTCGGTGCAGGCCAGCTGCGAAAGAGAGAACTATGCATTGGGCAAAGACTACAGGTTATGGTTGGCAACCCCACAAGCACAAGACTCATTAATCTTTCATAGACTGGAGCCCAACAGTGCAGATAACACCCTCTAATAAAACACGATTTCCATTAGCCAGCAAAACACACCTTTTGAGGGGAAAAGGCACTGCTTTGTTTTTCTTATTATTGTATTGTTTTGATTCCACCCTTTCCAGAAGAAGCTGTCCCACGTTGTAAAGTACCCATCATTGCCTTTTTCCTGCAACAGATCAATGCTTATCTTTGTTGAGACTGCTCAAAATTGCTAAAAATTACTGCTGTGGAATGTTCTGTACTCATAGCAAAACAGGAAAGTGAAGGTCTTGATTATATAGAAAGGCTATCTACTCCAAAAAGTTTTGAAATAACATCAGTGTGAGGTAATGAAGCAGTTTGTTCATATAAATATTGAGCATTTTAAAATGTTTTCAGTGTATTTATTAAGTGTTTAATGGGGAACTGCTCACTTTGTATGTGGAATTTAGTAGGTAGTTCCACAGTTTGTGATTTTTAAAGTGCTAATCTAGTACGATATAGTTATATATAACCCAGGCTCATTGGGGGAAAAGTGCCTGTGGTGAATTTTTTGTTACTCTTCTTGTAGCCTACATTATGCAACACTTAGTTGCACTTACAAGCATGTTCAGTTTTATCGCAACTGGTGAACTTGAATCTGGCAACTTAAGTTGGTTGTATGGACATGCATATAGTTTTGCAAAAATGCAAAGGCACATTTTTACAAATAAGCTTATCTTGGTTATGTAGATGCCTTCGCTTCATTCCAACTTTTAAAAAGTTCATACGTCCTGGTACAGCTTGTAATTACAACTTATAAACTTTTAAGATCATTGATTTGTACCACTTGACCACTGCGGCATTGTCATGCGGACACTCAAAATGGCAGTGGCTCCAGCCGAAAAATCATGCCATTATTTTGTAATATTTTTGTTTAATAATTTCTATCATTGACTATTGTTAAAGGGTCAGTTCGCCCAAAGATTAAATTCTGTCATTAATTACTCACCTCATGTAGTTCCAAACCCGTTAAGACTTTCGTTCGTCTTTGGAACACAAATGAAGATCTGAGAGCTTTCAAGGCCCAGAAAGGTAAAGCCATCATAAAAGTAATCCACGTTACTTGTTGTTTGTGCAACAAAGTTGCTTGCAATCGTTTTTTGCGTGAATGCGCGTCGAAGTTTAACTTTTTGAAGATGAACGACAGTCTTAAGGGTTTGGAATGACATGAGGGTGAGAAATTAAAAATCATAATTTATATGAAAATAAATTAAAGACATACAATTCAGTTTAACGTAGTATAGAATAATGATGTAATGTTCCCATCTAATAAGGCATTTTAATTAGTTTTATCTATCAACTTTATTTTTAACATAACGTACCATTTTCCAGTTTTTACCTGTACAAAGACACACCGCTTGATGTTATGTAATCATAAATGCACTGGGTTTTAGCACAAATAGTTTTACTGTTTACTGCACTTTGTTCTTTTAGTTATTTAGTGAGTAATCGGAAGTCTCGCACATTCACAGTAAATATCTTACTTCCTGAGGAGAAATACGATTACAGTCATTTTTTTTTTGTTATAGTGTTGACAGAGAACCATGAGTCTGATTGAATTGTCCTCAACGCAGCCAATATATTGACCTCTTTAGAAAAATGCTAATGATTTTTAGTAGTCAAAAAGTGGATTAAAAACCACAAATCCTTTAATGAAAGTAATGAAAATAAATATTAAATGAAATATAATATAAAATAATTCTTTTAAATATTGTACAATACAGTTGGTTGGTATAGTTTGACTTTGATTTTGGTCTCAAGTACAGAACATTATGTACTACCTTATCTGTACCATATCAATCGATCAGTTCAGCACTTCACTTAAACCCACCCTTCGCTTTGGCATTTTTAGACATTGTGTTTGTTTCTCTTTGGCTCAGTGGTTTGAGTATTTCCTGACCTTAAGCCTTTCAGAACTAATCACTACTTGAGAGGCTCCCGTATCTGGCCACAGATCACAAAAGACAGTTCATCCCAAAGCACAGCCCATTTCCCTTCGTATCTAAACAAAGGAAATGGCTCTCGAATGCACAGTAAACCCCTAATGTCCATTTAGACATGTCCAGTGTTGGGGGTAACGCATTACAAGTAACTTTTCATTACGTAATCAGATTATCTTTTCAAGTAACTAGTAAAATAATGCATTACTTTTTCAATTCACAACAAAATATCTAAGTTACTTTTTCAAATAAGTAACTCAAGTTACTTTTTTCACATTTATTGACTGACAAGCTCGCCTGTTGCGATGTTGAGAGAAATAAAGTGCAGAGGTGTTGTGTGCACTGTGAGCATGATGGTTACTGTAATTCTAAATGTGAACATGCATTTACTCATCTCACTTGCACGAAAACATTCAGTATTCCTCAAAGTGATTAAAACAGTGAAATGCAATCTCAGAAATGTATGTAAGCCTGTAATAATTAACTATAAATTACACAAATGTAATATACTTTATGTAATAAACATGTAAAATACTTTATGTATTTTATTATCCAATGTCTTTGGCGCTGACGTTCAATGATTCAATTCAACCATACTGAACAGCAAAAAATACTGTATTAGATTTAGAAATAATATGCATTTCCTTCAGACCGAGGTTTATTCATTTCACTTTTGGTCTGAAAGAGCCTTAACTTTTGACAAAAATATTTAAAAAATTTCATAAAATTTTCATAAAATGTAACGCAATTAGTTACTTTTTTAGGGAGTAACTCAATACTGTAATGCATTACTTTTAAAAGTAACTTTCCCCAACCCTGCACATGTCTACACCTCAAAATGGAGCCCTGGTTCTCATTTTGTGCTTATCATACATAATGTCTCGGTTTGTCTTCTGTCTTGTTGTGTTTTTTATGAAGATGTTTTTTGTTTACGGCAGGTTTCACATCGCTTATGCAATTTGAGTAACTAGGAAGCATGTCCTCCGTTAAAGTAGGAGCTTTTTTGTTCCAGTCCAACCCTGATGCAGGATAGCCGTCGTGTGCTACAGGAAGAAAGAGATGTTTTTTTTCCTCAAATGATGGTAGTTGCTCTGTAGCCGGTGCTGCTCCAGAAGAAGTCAATCTAATAAGTTTATTAATCTCCTCTTCTGCCTGATATCTCTTCTTTAGTCGATGTGTTATCGCTAGCTGAAGGAGATGGAAAAGCTCCACAATGTTGAGGAGAAGAGACACTGCGGCGATGACCTGCGTGTATATGGTGAAGATAGTCTTTTCTGTGGGCCGTGAGACAAAACAGTCCACCGTGTGAGGACAGGGAAACCTCTCGCACTCATACTTGGCCTTGATCACAAACCCATAAAAGAACCATAGACCTAAAATGAAGCTAAGTTCAATGAGAATCTTCAGCAATATGCTTGTCGCGTAAGCACACAGCAGTTTCCCTTTCAGCTTTAGAGGTCCAGGAGCTTTGCGGTTCGTATGTGGTTCTTTCTCTTCGCCCCCTTCATCTTCCTCCTTTATTACCTCCAACTTGCACTCGTTGTTTTTTCTATTTCTTTGTCTTCTGCCCTCCTCCTCCGGCCTCTCCTCTTGCCTGTTCTCATTTCTAGTCCTCAAGGCCACATAGCCAAAGTAGAAAATGGTCGGTGTCGAGACGAAGATGACTTGCAGAACGAAGTAACGGAAGTGGGAGATGGGGAAGGCCTTGTCATAGCAGACGGACTCACAGCCAGGCTGTTTGGTGTTGCAGACGAAGTCAGACTGTTCGTCGTCCCATGCAGATTCCACCGCCGTGCCAAGCACAAGCATGCGGAAGAGGAAGAGCACGGTCAGCCACACACGCCCCACGCCTGTTGAGTACTCCTGACCTTCCTCTAGCAGGTGCTCCAGAAAACCCCAATCAGCTCTGGACATCCTCTGCACAGGCAGAAATACAGGCTTGAGTGTGTGCACCATATATAGAAACAGATGGTGATTTTCCTCTAAATTATCCAGATAGACATCAGTAAACAGCATGAGTCACTCTTAAGACCACCTCATAGAATAATGTCTCTGATCATTCAGGTTGTCCAGATTTAATTAGGAACAGACTGTTTTTCCTGCAGTAAATGAAGCAGGTTGCGTCTGGCAACAACTTTAGCTATTTAGTCTTTTAATTTTGTATTTTTATTTTGCATGGGTAATTTGTACATTTGGTGAGGTGAAACAATTTAATGATCAGTTGTAAAATATAGTGAAGTGATTCCAAAAGCCACTGAGAAGTGTGGCCCATGTTAAAATTTCCTCACACATTGTTAGTTTAACCATTTTATGGCAAGCTGTGAACATTAATGAGCTTTCTATATATATATATATATATATATATATATATATATATTATATGTATATGTGTGTGTGTACAGGACCTAAAGTTAACATGCACCAAGCGACAAATTCAAGTAAAAAAAAATTTTGGCGACTATATGAAACGGTATCAGTTGACCCTTTGCAAACAGTATGATTGACAGGCGATCTGACCAATCATAACCCCGAATCCGCCATTTTGTCTGGCAAAGCAGTCAGGAGAGTTAGTAGATTAACGTTCGTGGACCTGAACTTCAAAAATTGTGTGTATTCACGTCTTTCCGTGCTTGAAACAAAATTCCTTCTGATGTCCATTCATGTTTATTTGATGCTATAAATGAACTAGTATGAAGAGATGATCGGTTCATGAGCTGCAGCAATCTGTCACGACATGTTAAAGAGACACTATATGGTACTTATTGTTTAAGCTTCTTTAAAAAATTAAGATATATTATATATGAAACTGTTTCATATGTCTGTTGACGTGTTGTCAGTGTCCTCTTTGCTCCACAATGTATTTTTCACTCTGTGAGAACATGACGTGTGGCGTGAGAGCGCATGGCTTGTCGGACATAGCAACAGTAACTAAAAGGGGTGAGTCTTTGCGAGAGGTCAGTTGCCATTGGCCGGTAATATTGTTTTTATGAATTCTAGCAATGCAGTGTTGTGAGAACATGAACGTGAACATTTGTAAACATTTGTTCATGTTCACGTGAACTTGCCAATATGGGCATTTTCAAGCACATGAAGAGAGTTCAATTCAGTATTCACAATGTCTTGAGACCTGGCTTTCTGGGCGCATTCTTCGTATGTTTGCGCATAGAAAACTTCCCATACAGCGAGTAATGAACTGAGTTCCTGAGGACAGTTGACAGCCCAGTGCTGTGTTGGAACAAATGTTTAAGCTTTGTAAATTTAAATAAGTGCAAGCAGACGCGAAAACGAACTCAATTGGTTTCTCGTTACTCGCTGTGTGGACAGAAAGCCATGTCTCAAGACTTGAGCTCTCTTCTTGGTTGAAAAAAGCCTGTATTGGCGAGTATCCTCATAAACATCGTCAATTATGTCTTAAGTGAACATAAACAGTTATATATATATATATATATATATATATATTATATATATATATATATATATATATATATATATATATATATATATAATTAATTGTTAATGAGGAAATTTTAACATCGGCCACATATAGAATTTACGGTTACAATTTATTTTAAGGTGTCTTTGTTACACTGTAGTTATACTTCAAATTCAAAAAGTTTACACATTAAGAATCAAGTGAATGTAAACTTTTTAACGGGGTCATTTTTATAAATTCAGGTTTTATTTTGTCTTGTGGACTATATGTAAGCATAAAATATCTTATTCAGGATAGTACTAAATAAAAAATAACATGCATTTTGTATGATCCCTCATATTTTATTAATATAATTAGCATTTTGTAGATTCTGCAAAAACTTTTCACTGTGTGTGTGTGTGTCTGTATATATAATATATATATATATATATATATATATATATATATATATATATATATATATATATAGTTATTTATTTATTTATTTATAAATATATATATATATGTCTCTTTGTGTGTGTGTGTGTGTGTGTGTGTGTGTGTGTGTGTGTGTGTGTGTGTGTGTGTGTGTGTGTGTGTGTGTGTGTGTGTGTGTGTGTGTGTGTGTGTGTGTGTGTGTGTGTGTGTGTGTGTTTACACTCCATCTACACCAGCAATAGCGGCTAAATGAACCTCACAAACAATGCTAGCGAGGATAAAGCATGGATGGCCAGCTCTGGCCTCTGTGCAATGAGAATAATCATGGACAAAGAGTTTAATAATGTGTAATCAAGCATGTACTTCTAACGAGAAAGCCTGTCTCTTTTCACAGAAAGCCCATGGGACTCTGGCCCCAGCATTCCCTCTTGAAATGATTCGCATTTGTGTAAACATCCCATTGCTAGTTAGCAAACTTCTTATCTGTTTGCTTATTTATTTTCTAATTTCTTTTGGCTGGAGGCCTGGTTTGTTTGCATTCGCTTACATGATCACAAGGCAGATCTTTTCTAAACTTTTAAAATTGTTCTAAAAAGTCTTTCTTCTTTGTCCTGGCTAAGAGGTTATCTTAAATAGATTTTGCTCTTTCACTTTTTAGCCCAAGGAACTGTCTGAAGCTGTTATGTCTTCTATAATAAAGAAATATGTATTCACAGAAAGAATGCTGCCAGAAATCTGGTTTTTCAGTATTCATCATTATCAAAGAGCACTAAACATACTTTCTTTCTTTCTTTCTTTCTTTCTTTCTTTCTTTTTTCACAGTAAGAGACACAAAAAAAATCTTCATTTCTAAAATTAGAGCTAAAACCATCACAAAAAGTGTTAAAAGTCAATTTAAAAAAAATGATACAACAGCTCAGACGTTCATGTATATTCAAATATGAAAATGGTTAAAAATATTTCTAAATATTTCATATGAATACACATATATGTCAACAATTGAGTGATGTAATTAGGTTATTAAAAAAAGCTTCTCTCTCATTATACAGTCACAGCAGACTAAACTCTAAAACACAGTTTATCATATATGAGCTGTCTTACCTGTCAACCCTGTTTTATGTTTATGTTCTGTTATCCGTTTGAGGAGATTTTTGCCGCTGAGAGTTTTAAAAGCACTTGTGGTTGAAACACAGCCGCTTAATCAGAAAAAACTAAACAAGTGAGGGAAAGGAAACTTTCCCATGCCTTACAGTGGCCCTCCCACAGGAACTCTGTGTAGGAAAAGGAATGGATGGATTCAAAAATAGATTTTCTGTGCTGAGCCTTTCAAAGGCCAATTTCGTCATGGAGAATTACAGTGTTTGAACATGCATAATACAGTCTATTTCAAACTTGTATTACATATTTATACACGTATATATCTCTAAGCTTACCCTTTAATGAAAGACAAAAGATTGTTTTTAATTGGCACCTAAAAACTTTGTGTGTGTGTGTGTGTGTGTATGTCAGAACCCTACATCATGTTTTAAAATAATTCAATAAGCAATGATGTAATTGGTGTGCAACTCTGCTACTCCATTTAACCTTAACTTAATTTCTAGGAGATTGACAGCAAAATTATGGAGAATTAGGTCTGTGTATTCTCTGCCTTCACCACAGGGAGGCTCTATAGACTAGCGGTGAAGTGGTTGATGACTGCCTAGTGGAATATAAAAACTAAAGGTGTTGAAATTTGTTCATGTACACAGTAGTAGCCAAAAGTGACATCCAGAGGGGATATATGAGGTACAAAATATATCAAAACATGAGGAAAATTTAGGGTACAACGGGGCTAAAGGCTCATTTTAAGAAAAGAGTGCTTTTCAATTCTCCCTTATAGTGTTTGCAGCAAAAAAAAGGAGGGTATATTGAAAGTTGCTATTGAACATTTGTAGTTTTTATTGAGCAAAAGATTTTGTGTGAAAATAAATCCAATTATTGCTGTTATAATTGTATGAGGTGGAAAGGTGGACCTTTTACCCTTTTACCTCAACACTTGGGGCAAAAGGCCTTTTTAGCTAATAATATGTTTTGAATAATGTCTAAGTTATACTAATGTTAATTTTGATGAAATAACTCATTAAAATAATATCAAAATATATTTTAAAAAGTATTCAATGAGCTCCCATGATAATTTAATGCAGCTTTACAGTAGTAACAATAAATATATTTTACAATATAATATGATTAATATCATATTTTTAAATATGATGTTTTCATTATAAATATGGAGATTATCTCTAAGGTGTACACCCAACTTAATATATGATATTTACCATATGAATCTAAGAATGTCATGGCAACAAATGGAAAAGTCAGCCAGCTATATAGTTTCAGCCCAACAGCAGGGGCGCTTTTTATCCCAAATACCATCCTTTTACATATTCTACCATTATTGAAAAAAACTGTTGTTTTAATACCTTGAACAAAACATTTAAAATTTATTCAATAATTTTAGCATTTTAGATTCTCAATTGACCCTTCGCCTGCAGTTTGATTGACAGGCGATCTGACCAGTCATAACCCTGAATCCACCATTTTATCCGACAAAGCAGTCAGGGGAGTTAGAAGATTGACGTTGGTGAACTTGAACTTGAAAATTGTATGTACTGACATCTTTCCACACTTGAAACAACATTCCTTCTGATGTTCATTCATGTTTATTTGATGCTATAAATGAACTAGTATGAAGAGATGATCGAGGAGCTACAGCGATCTGTCACGACACATTAAAGAGACACTATACGGTACTTTTTTAAAAAATTACAATATTTGATATTTGAAACTTGTCCTCTTTGTGAACGGTCAATTGCAACTTAGTGGATGTTTTGGAAAGTCCTGCAGCAAGTTTTTGTGCCATCTAGTGGTTTAGAGGAAAATAAAATCAAATGTGCCTTTTACCCCGGTGCACCTTCAGCCCCTTTGTACCCTATATATTCCTCATAGTTTGATGTATTTTGTATATTTTAAATATGAGAGAGAATAACAAATCTAAGGTTAAGGTATTTGACAAATACCTCAATAATCTGACAAAACTATTTGTCAAAAACTATGCTAAAATAAAATCAATAAAAACATACATTGACAACATAATCAGACCAGAAATGTTTCAAATGGTTGACAAAATAGACAATCTCATATCAACAATAAGCTGAATCCACATTCCACATAATACACTGCGCATTTAGTTATAAAAGAACAGTTTATCCTTTAACTGAGGTAACTATCATGCCCCCATGGATTTAGTTTTTTCTTCACTAAATCCTTGTTTATAGCTTTGGGAATAAACAATCTGTTTTAAGTGATTATTTCATTTAAAGCGAAGAGCTTGTTTTGAGCCTGCTTATGAAATTTTTGGAGGAATAATATTAATAATTCATGCACATATGAAATATTCATTCTTATAATGCTTTTATCCTCTTCTTTTGTTTACTGAAAACATTTTAGTTGGCTGCAGTTAGCACAGGCCGTAGCGAGGAAATCTGCTCCTAAAGCTTAACGAACTCCTTTGGTGATTCCTAGATAACCCTGTGAAATATTGGTGCATTATTTCTTATTCTTGAGTCCCTCCATTTTTTATATGCACTAACGACCTGAGTGTCTATTCCCCACGGTCGTCTTTTCCTTGTACTCAGCATCGCAGAGAGCAGAAACAGTTTTCCATTGAACCATTCCAATCAGTGCTGCACCATAAAAAGTGTCAATATGCTGATAGGTTACTGACATAAAGACTTCTGTTTAATCTGCCGGCAGGTTACAGGCAAGAAAGCATTTCTAAAAGCCGGTTAAACTGACAGTGAATCACCCTGACAAGCTCATAAATGTTTGCTTCGAGCAGTAAAAGCTGCTAACATTTATGATACCCAACAATTACGTTGGACCACATTATTTATTTACTAAAAGGCTTTAAAAGTGTCATAAAGAATACTCTTTAATAATGCTTAGTAAATTTTATGGTTACATAAATATATTTTATAATATAAACTTATGATGTTAACATGGCATTGTAATAATTAATTGGTGGCCTTCAATATGTTCCAAACCTGTCTGACTTTCTTTCCATTTTTGAAGAATATCCTGGACATTTTTTTCCAATATATTTCAAATGAATGAGAGCTGGGTCTGTCAAGCATCAATATGACAAAAAGAATCGTAAGAGTGGCCTACATGGTTCAGAACTTCAAACACTATATTGTAAGTTTTCTGAAGCCTGAAATTTACTTCATAAATTTTTCCTCAGAGTTAATAAGAAAAGTAGGCATTTCTGATTTATATTATTATATTTTACTTTATTTGATTTTTTCAAAACATTCATTTATTTGTATACAAATCAGGTTCTAAAATGGATAGTTCACCCAAAAATGTAAATTCTGTCATTAATTCCTCACCCTCATGTCATTCCAAACCCGTAAGACTTTCGGTCATCCTCGGAACACAAATGAAGATCTTTTTTGATGAAATCTGACAACTTTCTGTTCCTCCATTGACAGCTACGCAACTGACACTTTGATATTTCAAAAAGTTCATAAAGAGATCGTAAAACTAATCCATATGAATTAAGTGGTTAAATCCAAATTTTCTGAACAGACTCGGATCGGATGAACAGATTGAATTTATGCTTATATTCACATATAAATATTCATCAAGTGGTAAACAGAAGCTCAAGCATGTTTGTTTGGTGTGCGAGAACCAATGAGGTTCATCCTCATGTGTTATGCAATACAACTGAGCTTCCGGAAGAGGTTTGTTCTCGCGTGTTGTTCAGGTTCAGTTGAGCTTTTGTTTATGTTTGCTAATCAATGTTTATACGTGAATAAAAGCCTAAATTAAATCTGTTCATCATATTAATCGGTCGAGTCACTTCAGAAAATTTGGACTAAACCGCTTGATTCATGTGGATTATTTTTACGATCTCTTTATAAACTTTTTGAAGCGTCAGAATGGTAGTTGCGTAGGGACAGAAAGCTCTCAGATTTTATCAAAAAGATCTTCATTTGTGTTCCGAGGATGAACGAGATTCATACAGGTTTGGAACAATATGAAGGTGAATAATTGATACAAGTAGTGCTCGCTGAAGAGCTCTCTGGAGCTCAAGGGTGGAGCTTAACCTGTTTAATGGGTGGAGAGATAGGGTTATGGGTAGGGTTGGGGCGTGTTTGAGGGATGCAGCTCCACCCATGATGCCCACAGTTGGTCAAAAGAGTGGGGAGCTGGAGGTTATGGCTTTGCAGTGAGTAGCCTCTAAATTGATGACAGAATTTTCTTTTTGTCGGTGAACTATCCCTTTAAGTTCAACACAATTACTGCATCCAAAATCGCATACTGTCAGAGTAGGTGCTACATTTGAATCTGAATTTACTAGGTCTTGTGGACCTAACCCGCCACGTGTAGGGTGAGACCATAGGGTGTCCCATGTGTCATTTTAGGTTTCCGAAGCATGCTCTTGACCGTCCCCTTTTCGGCTGATATGCATCCTCGATGCGCACTTTTACAGAGCCCACAACTTCTGCCCAACAGTCAAAACAGCATTATGTCACGAAAGTTTACTAGAACTTATGGTTCCATTTGGGACAGAGCCATAGTATGAATGAAATTGGGACGTACTATATCCATAATGTTGTTACTCTCACGTGACCTACAGTGTCAGTTGTGTCAATTCACTGCCATTCATAAATCCTCTCTGTGACGAGCAGGGCGGGCGAGAGCCGTGAGGGAACGGCGCGAGGCCGGTGATAATGAGCTTCAGCTGCTCGGCGCACCGGTCTCGAATCTCTCACGGAGGATCTCCGGAAGCATACACAAACAAAATAAAACACAACATAAAGTCCAGGCCTGGTCCTCTCTCGTCCTTCACAGTCGTCGCTCCTCTTTTATGCATACGAGACCGGTGCGCCGAGTAGCAGAAGCTCATTATCACTCGCGTCACCGGCCTCGCGAGGTTCCCTCACGGCTCTCGCCCGCCCTGCTCATCACACTCTCCCTCAGCCTCATAGTAAACTATCCGTCGAACGCGCGCTTCACGATCTCGGCGGAAGTAATAGGTACTTTTCGCCTACTGTTTCGATTTTGGGCGCAGCGAATGATTTCGCAAAAGTTAACAGCTCGTTTAAAATAAATTCTGTGAATCTGAATGTTCCTCACACAGAATTGTTTGACTCAAGATGTCTTTCTATCTAAGTGCACAAGACATATGAACCAGTTTTAAAATAGTGTCATTGACTTCTGTCAATGAGTATCGGACAAGTGTTCACTGTTGGCCAGAGGAGAACTGGCCCCCCGACTAAGCCTGGTTTCTCCCAAGGTTTTTTTCTCCATTTGTTGGAGTTTTGGTTCCTTGCCGCTGTTGCCTTTGGCTTGCTTAAGTTGGGGACTCTTGCTTGATATTCAGTAGTGTTTTTGATATGCCTGCATTGGCGCCGTTGTATGCGAACTGAGCTGAGCCGGACGATTACGTCACTGTTTTCTGCAGTGCTGATATACCTAAATTAACTAGACTAATAACTACTGATATTTACAATGGAATGAATCAATAATATATAGAATAAGCTGCACAATGACACCATTTTCTTATTAATTTAAAGCTGCTTTGCCACAATCTGCATTGTAAAAAGCGCTATATAAATAAAGATGACTTGACTTGACTTGACTTCTAATTGTATGGAAAAGAATGATCAGTATTTATTCTTTTGTGTTTTATAGGAGAAAGTCAAGCAGATTTAGAACAACATGAGTGTGAGTAAATGATGACTTGGGTGAGCGAATGCATTAACTACTAATGCTGTAAGCGTTATATAATTAACCAGCCATTTTGGAGATCATTTAGGCCCAGGCGATAGAGGCAGAGGACATCTGTGTGGGGGCACATATCCGGGATTCAATAGCTAGCACATTTTTCCTGTCCTCTGATTCAGACTACACATGGGAGGTGGAGGCTGTGACCGCACACTAAATTCAGAGGTGACCTTTAGCTGTGATTTGACACAAGCCTCAGTGGAAATTTGATTTCGGTTTTGTTCATTCCTGCTATTGCCAGGACGTGTTGTGATGTGCCTTGTGTATCACGAGGTCATGTGATAGCTTGAGTAAATATCAATGTCCCCGCTGCCTGTCCCAGAGTGTGCGAATTATGAACGCATGAAACAAGCAAGCGAGCATGACATGAAAATATAACCATGTTTATGAATCATGAAATAGCTTTGAGCTTACCAGTGCCTGACTGTGATTAAGAAATAACATATGAGCTCTGATTGAGGAAATTTGCAATATGAAAGTGAGGAGGCTAGTTGTCATTACTCCACCATGTAATGGTAAATGTGGCTTCTTCTTTATAATTATGGGGCTTCAATATCCCCTCTCTATCATATTGAAATACAAACTTGTGTCTAAAGGAGAAATTAAAATCAATACCACAATATACCTTCTTAATGATCATTTACTTACTAAAATTACCCTCCACCAGATGTGCTGTGCCCATCACAAATCACCACTTTCATGCAGAGCTTATATCACTGTCATCGACAATTATAGTGCATAGTGGCAGGGGACAGTCTCTCAGGTGCTTAATTGAATCTGTACGTAATGAATGATGCAAAAATGTTACTACATTACTGTGGCTGCGCTGCTATCAGCACTGTTGCTGAAACTTACATCAGAGCATGCTTAATGAAGTTTTTAAAATGGGAAATATATAGCAAGATTCTTGTAAAAGTGTAAATTAAAGTATTTATCAGAGTAGATTTTAACTGGATCACTGGTATTATAATGTCTGTTTAGTAGATGTATGGGTACTCAAAATATAATATAATATAATATAATACAATATTTTTAGAATATTATATTTTAGAATATTATATTTACAAATACAGACCCTGCTGTCCAAATCACTAGTGCACTATAATAATGATAAAAATATAACATAATATAATAAACTATGGTAAAATATTATATTATATTTTTATTATTGTTATAGTGCAATAGTCATTTGGACAGCAGGGTCTGTATTTGTAAATATAATATTCTAAAATATCATATTTATAATATAAATAATAAATATAAAATATATAATATTAAAATAAATAAATAAATACTTGCACAAACACTACTATTCGAAAGTTTTTTCCTTTTTTTTCAGCCAGGAAGCATTAATATTGACATATTGATCAAAAATGACAGTAAAGACTTTTACATTGTTACAAAACAAATAGTTCAAATAAATGTTGGTCTCTTAAACTTTACATTCATCAAAAAAAAAAAAAAAATCAAGAAAATAGAATATGTCACAGTTGCAACAAAAATATTAAGAAGCACAACTTATTTCAACATTGATAATAATAATAATAATAATAATAATAATGTTTATTGAGCAGCAAATCAGCATATCACAGGAATAAATTACATTTTAAAATATAATACAATAGGAAACATATATATGGTAAAGTTTGATGAGAAAGAGAGAGAGAGAGAGACCCCAATTAGTTGATAAGAACCATGTCATCCAAATGTTTAGTCTACCAATCACTATTCAGTATGCAAATATTATAATGACATCACTGTTGGCTGTCAGATTTGCAGTGTTTTATCAGTGTATACGTCAATAGAACTTGCTCTGTAATGAGGTTCAAGATGATCTGAGATACACTGCAGCACAGTTGCTTTGTAATCGTTTTTTGTGGTCGCTGGCCAAGGTGCTGAACATAATTAAATCTCATGCTGCAGAAACAGGAATTCACATCTATAGTGTCCTCCTTTGTGTACTTGTTTCCATGGATATGAAGCCGTTTATTACTTCAGATTTTGATTTGGAGAGCCATGCATGTTTTATGCAGTTTCAGAAGAAGTCATATTCCCGCAGGCCTGCTTGCTAATGTGTGCGCAAAGTCTGCGAAGTTACACTGCATTCATTTGCAGAGTCTGAGTTGACACCGGAGGCTGTGAAAATAACACTCATGGCTGCCAAAACGGTGTCTGAGCCAGATAAAGAAGAAGACCCCCCAAAAACCGTGATACTCATAGTTTTTATTTATTTTTTAAATATTAAATGGAAGGAATCTTAAATGTTTCAGTGAGGTACACTATGGAACCACAAGGCTGAAAATAAAATTAGGTCCAGTGATTAGTTTTCTGTGTTTAAATGAATGGATGAAGAAAAACATTTAACCATTGTTTAAAGTGTTGACCTTAAAATAAGCTTTTTTTTTTCTTTCAACAAATCAACTTAGATCATGGGTCTTCAACCGGGGGTCCGCGACCCCTAGGGGGTCCGCGGCGGTATTGCAGGGGATCCGTCAATTAATGTTTGATCACAAATAATTAAAAAAAAATAAAACGTGTAAAAACATCACAAAGTCAAATTTAAATAAAATATATTTTATTTTACAAATAGTATTACATTAACAGCTTTAATAAAACCCTTCCGTCCACGTGCAGTCACGTGATCTCATGATACTGTCAACGCAGACTATATAATTTGAAAATGCTACTGGCTAATAATTTATATACAATTTAACTCGCCAGAATGGATCGCCTGATAGTAAAATTAAAATGTGAAGTTCTGTTTAAACACACCAACCCGACGTCCAAGAACTAGCGGCGACGGAAGCCGACGGTGTTGTCGCTCATGTCGGCGGAAAAATATGAGCTTGAGCACCGAAAGAATTTAAGCCGACTGTCAACTAGCGCCTGCATATAAATGAGATGACTGTCTATTTAAGCAGATATATTTGTCTACATTCGTCATTCAAAAGGGGAAATCGAAACCAAGACGGCAAGTATACAAACCATATACAAAGCAGCGCTTGCTGACCGTTTTGAATATCAGTCATGCTGATCACGTGCTTTATTCCACTCCTCTCATGTTATTATGAAAATATTCGTGCGTTCGCTCGGGTAAGAGGACGTGAAATTAGAACAAGCTTCCGTCGGTGCCGTCATGACTTATTCGCTTGCTTTCATAACTTTCGCTATATATTCTCGTGAACTGACTCGTTTACTATGCTGAACAGCCAATCAGAGTTCTCTCTCTCACCGACGCCCCGACGCCGATTCAACATGTCGAATCGGCCGAAAAATGAGAAGGGTCTGGCTGCAGACCGTGGGCGAGTGGAGCTCCACTCTCAAACAGGAAATACGTCACCTCCACTTGAATTAATAAAGAAGGGCCATGATGGTGTCGCTATGAGCTCTTTTAATTTTTACCATAGACAAATTTTACTTAAATATTAAAGTCCGAATCGCGAGCTATAAAGTCCGAATCGCGAGATATAAAGTCCGAATCACGAGCCATAAAGTCCAAATCGCGAGCCATAAAGTCCGAATCGCGAGCCATAAAGTCCGAATCGCGAGATATAAAGTCCGAATCGCGAGCCATAAAGTCCGAATCGCGAGCTATAAAGTCCAAATCGCGAGCTATAAAGTCCGAATCGCGAGCTATAAAGTCCGAATCGCGAGCCATAATGTCCGAATCGCGAGCTATAAAGTCCGAATCGCGAGCCATAAAGTCCGAATCGCGAGCCATAAAGTCCGAATCGCGAGCCATAATGTCCGAATCGCGAGCTATAAAGTCCGAATCGCGAGCCATAAAGTCCGAATCGCGAGCCATAAAGTCCGAATCGCGAGCCGTAATGTCCGAATCGCGAGCCATAAAGTCCGAATCGTGAGCCATAAAATCCGAATCGCGAGCCATAATGTCCGAATCGCGAGCCATAAAGTCCGAATCGCGAGCTATAAAGTCCGAATCGCGAGCCATAAAGTCCGAATCGCGAGCCATAAAAGTCCGAATCGCGAGCCATAAAGTAATCGTCCGAATGCTATAAAGAATCGCGAGCCATAAAGTCCGAATCGCGAGCCATAAAGTCCGAATCGCGAGCCATAAAGTCCGAATCGCGAGCCATAATGTCCGAATCGCGAGCTATAAAGTCCGAATCGCGAGCCATAAAGTCCGAATCGCGAGCTATAAAGTCCGAATCGCGAGCTATAAAGTCCGAATCGCGAGCCATAAAGTCCGAATCGCGAGCTATAAAAGTCCGAATCGCGAGCTATAAAGTCCGAATCGCGAGCTATAAAGTCCGAATCGCGAGCCATAATGTCCGAATCGCGAGCCATAAAGTCCGAATCGCGAGCTATAAAGTCCGAATCGCGAGATATAAAGTCCGAATCGCGAGCCATAAAGTCCGAATCGCGAGCTATAAAGTCCGAATCGCAAGCCATAAAGTCCGAATCGCGAGCTATAAAGTCCGAATCGCGAGCTATAAAGTCCGAATCGCGAGCCATAAAGTCCGAATCGCGAGCCATAATGTCCGAATCGCGAGCTATAAAGTCCGAATCGCGAGCCATAAAGTCCGAATCGCGAGATATAAAGTCCGAATCGCGAGCCATAAAGTCCGAATCGCGAGCCATAAAGTCCGAATCGCGAGCCATAAAGTCCGAATCGCGAGCCATAATGTCCGAATCGCGAGCTATAAAGTCCGAATCGCGAGCCATAAAGTCCGAATCGCGAGCCATAAAGTCCGAATCGCGAGCCGTAATGTCCGAATCGCGAGCCGTAATGTCCGAATCGCGAGCTATAAAGTCCGAATCGCGAGCTATAAAGTCCGAATCGCGAGCCATAATGTCCGAATCGCGAGCTATAAAGTCCGAATTGCGAGCCATAATGTCCGAATCGCGAGCTATAAAGTCCGAATCGCGAGCCATAAAGTCCGAATCGCGAGATATAAAGTCCGAATCGCGAGCCATAAAGTCCGAATCGCGAGCCATAAAGTCCGAATCGCGAGCCATAAAGTCCGAATCGCGAGCCATAATGTCCGAATCGCGAGCTATAAAGTCCGAATCGCGAGCCATAAAGTCCGAATCGCGAGCCATAAAGTCCGAATCGCGAGCCGTAATGTCCGAATCGCGAGCCGTAATGTCCGAATCGCGAGCTACAAAGTCCGAATCGCGAGCCATAATGTCCGAATCGCGAGCCATAAAGTCCGAATCGCGAGCTATAAAGTCCGAATCGCGAACCATAAAGTCCGAATCGCGAGCTATAAAAGTCCGAATCGCGAGCTATAAAGTCCGAATCGCGAGCCATAAAGTCCGAATCG